>BLSH010323971.1:658518-682179 GCA_018402905.1 Glandirana rugosa | reverse complement strand
CATATTGGACCCCCCTTAACATCACCACAATCCTGCCCAGGTTATGCTGTGCCCACTACAATTCCCCCCAGGTTATACTGTGCCCACTAACCCCCCCATTATGCTGTGCCCATTACAGCCCCCCAGAGTACTCTCTCCCCCAATTCACAGAACTCACTACTCACATGTCTGGTCACTCTGGCAGAGCAGCATGGAAGATTTCCTTTCTCCCGGGCTCCAGGTGACATCACGCCACGCCCCCTCCAGCGATGCCGAACCTGCCCCTGCAGTCACCAGCAACTCCAGATAGAGGAGACCTGTTTGAGTGCAGCTCGATCTTAGAGGTGAGAAGAAGAGGAGGAGGAAAGAAGGGAGCACTCGGGCACTTCAGCGCCCCCACCTCTGCAACACCTGGGTGCTGTGCACCCCACGCACCCACCCAGGATCGGCTCTGCACCCTGTCTCCGCATGGTATACCCATTGGATATCCATGTTATGCCGTAGTTTGATAGCTAGGGGTTATAATGCTAAAATAAATAGAATGGAGGACAGGGGGCAACCCTGCCGGCTGCTTCTATGTATAGTGATGTAATCCGAACTATATCCCTTGACCGACAGTCTTGCCATGGGTTTGTTATATACACCCTGTTCCAAATTATTATGCAAATTCTATTTCAGTGTCACGAAGATTAAATATTTTGTTTTTCAGTTTAACTCATGGATGGCATTGTGTCTCAGGGCTCTTTTGATCACTGAAAACAATCTTGGACACCTGTGATAATTAGATTGCCAGGTGAGTCCAATTAAAGGAAAAACTACTAAAGGAGGGTGTTCCACATTATTAATCAGAGCACCATTTTCAAGCAATATGGGAAAGAAAAAGGATCTCTCTGCTGCCGAAAAGAGTGACATAGTTCAATGCCTTGGACAAGGTATGAAAACATTAGATATTTCATGAAAACTTAAGCGTGATTATCGCACTATTAAGAGATTTGTGGCTGATTCAGAGCACAGATGGGTTCATGCAGATAAAGGCACATTGAGAAAGATTTCTGCCATATCCATGCATTGGATCAAGAGAGCAGCTGCTAAAACACCATTACATAGCAGCAAACAGATATTTGAAGCTGCTGGTGCCTCTGGAGTCTCACGGACATCAAGGTGTAGAGTCCTCCAGAGTCTTACAACTGTGCGTAAATCTTCCATTCGGCCACCAGTAACCAATTCTCACAAGCAGAAACGGCTGCATTGGGCAGAAAAATACATGAAGTCCAATTTTCAAACAGTCCTGTTCACTGATGAGTGCCATGCAACCCTGGATGGTCCAGATGGATGGAGTAGTGGATGGTTGGTGGACGGCCACCCTGTTCCAACAAGGCTGCGACGTCAGCAAGGCGGTGATGGAGTCATGTTTTGGGCCGGAATCATGGGAAGAGAGCTGGTCCCCGAAGATGTAAAGATGACCTCTGCAAAGTATGTGGAGTTCCTGACTGACCACTTCCTTCCCTGGTACAGAAGGAAGAACTATGCTTTCAGTAATAAAATCATCTTCATGCATAACAATGCATCATCTCATGCTGCAAAGAATACCTCTGCGTCAATGGCCGCTATGGGGCTGCTATCCCTTGACCTCAATCCTATTGAGAACCTTTGGAGCATCCTCAAGAAAAAGATCTATGAGGGTGGGAGGCAGTTTACATCCAAACAGCAGCTCTGGGAGGCTATTCTGACATCTTGCAAACACATTCAAGCAGAAACTATCCAAAAACTCACAAGTGCAATGGATGCAAGACTTGTAAAGCTGCTATCAAATAAGGGGTCCTATGTTAAAATGTAACGTGACCTGTTAAAATGTTTAAAAAGTTAAAATGTTGTTCAAAGTTTGATTGAAATAGCTTTTGGTTTCAGTAAATATGCTGCAAACACAACAAATGACAATTTTCAGTTCTTTACAACCTATAAAGTGTTTTGAAACTTACTGTGCATAATAATTTGGAACTGTGCATAAATACTGTTATCATTAGGAGATTTGTTCGAATAAAATTTTGAATTGTACTCTTAATAGTTGATAACATGAGAATTATGTTCACTGTTGTTTACATCAATTATTTAGGTAAATGAGAAAAATATCATTGGCATAATAATTTGGAACAGGGTGTAATGTGCAAATGATTGTGAGGATACTCTCACCAAATCCAAAGCATTCCAAAGTATAGAAAATATATTCCCAGGACAGTAAAGCAAATGCTTTGTGTGGGGATAATGTCCACCAGTCGCCTGGTTTGATCAGACGTCTGTCTGTGTGAGATGAACCCCACTTGATCAGGGTGAATGTATCCCAAGAGGATTCACTAGTAATTTGGTCATAATTTTGAGATCAACATTGATGAGCGATATCGGGCGGTAGTTTGTGCAAACCCCATGATCCTTGTCTGGTTTTCATATGACGTGTATGAAAGCGTTATTTATTTTTCGTACGTCACGGGGCACAGAGCAGGTTATATAATCATTACTTACTGGGTTATATGCCACCTATAGGTGAATGCACGCTGGCAATCAAAACAGACAAGAAGTCCCCCTTTATATAACCCCTCCCATGCAGGAAATACTTCAGTTTTTTCGCCAGTGTCTTGAAGGTGGATGGTCACTCTTATGCTCTGTATGAGTTTTCATGCTGTAGTCCTAAACAGGTTCTTGAGAATTAAGGATAACAGACAATGGTACACATTGCGCTCTTATGTCATTATGGCAATGAATTTAAAAACATATGTACAACATGATTAACCATGAGTGGTATGGGATAATCACCATAGAAAGACAAAAGTCCCATAAAGTCCAATATGGTAGCAAGGGATAAAGAGTTGCTATATGAGGCTGCCAGCTGTGAAGAGCAGGAAAAACTCTGTGGCAAAGGAGAGCAGAAACAGCAGCGCCTCTAAGTGCAGTATATCCAATTTATTAAGAACAATAAAACCAAAAGCGATATGCACTCACAAAATTAGCTGAAATATGCCCAAGGAATGTATAAGGGTCATCCACTCGATACCAGGTGAGGATGCACACTCCGGTAACCACTTCGCTGAGTCTGGGACTAGGCGCGTTGGTGGTTTCCAGCGTATCTAGGAGACCGATGCCGACAGCAGGGAAGCGAGCTGGCACGGAAAAGACACGTCACATCCGGGTATGTCCGAGTGGGGGTTGCACGGGTTCGGATCATCCATGATCCTTCATCAGGCATTGCAGGGGCCATCTTGGATTGGGGCAGCCTTATATACACAGCCTATGGCCGTTATGGGCAAGGCTGGGACAACAGGACTGTGCTAACATACAGCATAATGATACATAATGAAGCAGATACAAATGCAAAATCATCAATAAAAATATGCAACAAATACAAATGCAAAATCATAAATAAAAAAGATATATAAATAAAAATATATAAATAAAAATCATAAATTACCAGCATATTGAATCATATAAAAGTAACTTGGTCCTATAGTGGATGGTTTAGTGTGTTTTGTTAAGGCAGCATTTTACAAGCATGATATGCTTTAGACAGGGTGGACCGACCACAGGGGGAAAGGAAGGGGGGGATTACAAGTAGAGGGAAGGCCACCGGGTCCTTAGGCCCAAATCCCTATACAAAATATGAAGATGTACAAAACAAATATGAGTACCTAAAATATGTTTAAAAATTTAAAAATGTGTTTAAAAATGTTAAAGAGTATATCAAAAGCCCTCAAGTAAGGAAATGGTGGGGTAGGAGATCCATTGACTCAACCATATACACAGATGTACACCTAGCCAGTCCAGACCCCTATCTCAAAGGAGTGTGTTGATTTCAATCTCATTCATACCCCCTGGCGAGATTGTATCCAGGGTGAAAATCCAGAAGTTTTCCCTTTCGCACATCCGTTTATACCGTTCAACCGTAGGGAAAGTTTTAGGGATGGTTTCAATAACCCAAACACGCAGTTCCTGAGTACATTGGTTGTGACATTCCAAAAAGTGTCTACGCACACTATGTTGGTCTGAACCCTTTTCCACAAGGTTTCGGTGCTCCCCAAATCTCTTTCTCAGAGTGTGAATGGTGCGGCCCACATAGAGTAAACCACATGGGCAAGAGAGACAATACACCATGTACTCGGAGGAAAAATTGTAGAAGTCAGGGATGGAATACTGCTTGCCCTTGGTGACAAAATCTTTCTGGCCATGGATGACGTGGGCACACGTGAGACACAGCGGTTTCTTGCACCTATACATACCTTTGATGTTAAAAAATCTCTGAGGAGCACTAGTGGGTTGGGATAAGGGCTTGATACGACTGGGGGCTATCAGGGCTTTGAGATTCTTAGCACGTTTATATGACACCTTTGGTGTTGCAGGTATGACCTCTTTAAGTAAGGGATCCCCAGTAAGGATCGACCAGTGTTTCTTGAGTATATGTTCCATCCTCCTACTGTGAAACTGTGTGGTGAAGTGCAAGGGTTGTGGGCCAGAGTCCAGCTTAATGGTCTTATTGCTGGTGACCTCAGACTGAAGGCCTTTCTCGAGAAACTTTTGTTGCATCAGTTGGCTGTGAGCGCGATAATCCTATTCGCTGTTCAATCCTGGGGATGTTTCTTACCCAACGTGGGTGATGGCAACTCCTATAATATAGATAAGAGTTGCCCGCTGTAGGCTTATTGTAATTTTGGGCACAGATATTGTTGTCATGATGATAAAGTTCCAAGTCAAGGAAGGCCAAATTTTGTGGATCAGTAACAAAGGTGAAGCCAAGGCCCATGGGATTGTTGTTACAGTGTTGGACAAAGGATGAAATGGAGCTCTCAGGACCATCCCAAATGATTACCACATTGTCAATATACCACCCATAAAACACCACGTGGGAGGCATATGGGTTGTTGCTCCAAATGTAATGGTGTTCCCAGTGGCCCATTGTTAGATTGGCATAGCTGGGAGCAAAATTTGCTCCCATCGCCGTGCCATTCTTCTGAATGTAAAAGTCGCCATTATGTTCAAAATAATTATGTGTGAGACAGAATTTTATAGCCTCCAGTAGAAAGTCTGCCTGACGAGGGTTAAGACCTGGGTCTTGGGCTAGATAGAATTGAACAGCCTGTAACCCAATGTCAGTTACCTGGTTGGAGGCCAAAGTGCAGAGAGGGCTTCCCTTGCAGCTAGGTGCAGAGCACCCCCTGGAGGTGAAACAGGGAGCGCTGTGCCCGGAGAGGCAGGGGTTACCGGTAGCGCTGGCCAGGTGTTTGGTCTCTCAGGATGGCACCGCTGGAACCAGAACGTGCTGCTGGGCTGGCATTCCCTGGATACGCTCGAGCACACGTGGCAGGAACAGGTGAGACTGGAATCAGAATTGAGATCAAGCCGGGCCATGCACAGGAAATCAAGCAAAGTCTATAGTCTTGCTTCAGGGGTGATCAGAAGCAGAGTCAAAGCCAGACCGAGGGTCAAACACAGATCAGGAGCCGAGGTGCAGAGTAGTGAGACAAGCCAAGGGTCAAAGCCAGGAATCAGGATCAGAATGGTCAGGACAAGCCGGGTCAGTAACCGAGGATCGGATCAATCAGGAACAGGAGTGCAAGAACAGCAGAAAGCTGAAGATAATCCAGCAACTAATGGTTCTTCTGCACGGGTTTAAATAGGGCACAGGGCACCGACATCTGTCACGCATTGCGTACGAACGGACGTGCGTGCGTGCGCACTTGCGTTCGGGTCTTCCCGTTCGTTCTGGATCTTCCGCGCATGCGCATTGGCACATTCCTCTGTGCCAGTGGAGAATTTCCATGCTGACGGATTATTCTCTGACACCCAATGTCATGGGGTATAGAGGTGTATAATGATGTATAATTACATCAAGCGATAGCCAGCGATAAGAGGGCTCCCATTGGTATTCCTTTAGTAAATGAATACTATCTCTGATGTATGAAGGGAGGTTCTGCACGATGGGCTGTAAAAAATGATCTGCATAGATGGAAAAGTAGCTACTAACACTTTGCATGGCGGGCCATAATGGGTCTACAGATGGGATCAGATGGGGGGGACAGATGGGATCCTTATGGATTTTTGGAAGATGGTAAAAATAAGGGTGAGGGTAATACTCATGTTTGAGGAATGAGGCCTCAGCATCTGTGATGATCCCCTCCGAAGCTGCTTTGTCGATGAGGCTATGAACCTCAAGCTGAAACTTGGGCAGTGGATCACATTGAAGTGTTACATATGTGTGGTTATCAGACAATAACCTCTTGGGCTCTAAGAGATAATCAGATCTATTTTGGACAACTATCCCACCTCCTTTGTTCGCTGACCTGATGATCAGGACAGCGGACGGATCCCATCTGTTCCCCCGGTAGGCCCATTGTGTTAGTAGCTACTTTTCCATCTATGCAGATCATTTTTTACAGCCCATCGTGCAGAACCTTCCTTCATACATCAGAGATAGTATTCATTTACTTCAATTGCTAAAGGAATACCAATGGGAGCCCTCTTATCGCTGGCTATCGCTAGTTGTAACGTCATTATACACCTCTATACCCCATGACATTGGGTTACAGGCTGTTCAATTCCATCTAGACCAAGACCCAGGTCTTAACCCTCATCAGGCAGACTTTCTACTGGAGGCTATAAAATTCTGTCTCACACATAATTATTTTGAACATAATGGCGACTTTTACATTCAGAAGAATGGCACAGGGATGGGAGCTAATTTTGCTCCCAACTATGCCAATCTAACAATGGGCCACTGGGAACACCATTACATTTGCCTCCCACGTGGTGTTTTACGGGCGGTATATTGACAATGTGGTAATCATTTGGGATGGTCCTGAGAGCTCCGTTTCATCCTTTGTCCAACACTGTAACAACAATCCCATGGGCCTTGGCTTCACCTTTGTTACTGATCCACACAAGTTGGCCTTCCTTGACTTGGAACTTTATCATCATGACAGCAATATCTGTGCCCAAAATTACAATAAGCCTACAGCAGGCAACTCTTATATGCCTTATAGGAATTGCCATCACCCACATTGGGTAAGAAATATCCCCAGGAGTCAGTTTTGCCGCCTCAGACATAACTGTATGCGCGAACAGGATTATCGCGCTCACAGCCAACTGATGCAACAAAAGTTTCTCGAGAAAGGCTACCCAGAATCTCTCGTAGATGAAGCCTTCAACCATTACCTTCAGTCTGAGGTCACCAGCAATAAGACCATTAAGCAATAAGACCATTAAGACCAACCCTTGCGCTTCACCACACAGTTTCACAGTAAGTTTAGGAGGATGGAATATATACTCAAACACTGGTCGATCCTTACTGGGGATCCCTTACTTAAAGAGGACATACCTGCAACACCAAAGGTGTCATATAGACGTGCTAAGAATCTCAAAGCCCTGATAGCCTCAGTCGTATCAAGTCCTTATCCCAACCCACTAGTGCTCCTCTGAGATTTTGTTTAATTTCAAAGTTTTTATTTTTCCTCTGAGATTTTTTAACATCAAAGGTATGTATAGGTGCAAGAAACCACTGTGTCTCACATGTGCCCACGTCACCCATGGCCAGAAAGATTTTGTCACCAAGGGCAAGCGGTATTCCATCCTGACTTCTACAATTGTTCCTCCCAGTACATGGTGTATTGTCTCTCTTGCCCATGTGGTTTACTCTATGTGGGCCGCAACTTTCGCACTCTGAGAAAGAGGTTTGGGGAGCACCAAAACCTTGTGGAAAAGGGTTCAGACCAACATAGTGTCCCTAGACACTTTTTGGAATGACACGACCAATGTACTCAGGAACTGCGTGTTTGGGTTATTGAATCCATCCCTAAAAATTTCCCTACGGCTGAACGGTATAAACGGATGTGCGAGAGGGAAAACTTCTGGATTTTCACCCTGGATACCCTCTTGCCAGGGGGTATGAACAAGGAGATTGAAATCAACACACTCCTTTGAGATAGGGGTCTGGTCTGGCTAGGTGTACATCTGTGTATATGGATGAGTCAATGGATCTCCTACCCCACCATTTCCTTACTTGAGGGTTTTTGATATACTCTTTAACATTTTTAAACACATTTTAAACATATTTTAGGTACTCATATTTGTTTTGTACATCTTCATATTTTGTATAGGGGTTTGGGCCTAAGGACCCGGCGGCCTTCCCCCTACTTGTAACCCCCCCTCCCTTCCTTTCCCCCTGTGGTTGGTCCACCCTGTCTAAAGCATATCATGCTTGTAAAATGCTGCCTTTACAAAACACACTAAACCATCCACTATAGAACCAAGTTACTTTTATATGGCTTCAATATGCTGGTAATTTATGATTTTTATTTATATATTTTTATTTATATGCAGTATCTTTTTTATTTATGATTTTGCATTTGTATCTGTTTCATTATGTATCATTATGCTGTATGTTAGCGCGGTCCTGTTGTCCCGGCCTTGCCCATAACTGCCATAGGCTGTGTATATAAGGCTGCCCCAATCCAAGATGGCCCCTGCTATGCCTGATGAAGGATCACGGATGATCCGAATGCGTGCAACCCCTGCTCGGACGTACCTGGATGTGACGTGTCTTCTCCATGCCAACTTGCTTCTCTGCTGTTGGCATCAGTCTCCTAGATACGCTGGAAGCCACCAGCGCGCCTAGTCTCGGACTCAGCAAAGCGGTTACCGGAGTGTGCATCCTCACCTGGTATGGAGCGGATGACCCTTATACATTCCTTGTGCATATTTCAGCTAATCTTGTGAGTGCATAACACTTTTGCTTTTATTGTTTTTAATAAATTGGATATACTGCACTTAGAGGCACTGCTGTTTCTTCTCTCTCTTGAGAATTAAAGGACAGCTTTTCAAGTTGGATCCATTTAAAAAAAGCTGCTATGCTAACATAAATGGTACCTGAGCCTTGCTAAGAAGACAGAAGACACACAAGGTTTTGCCTGTCATGCGACCCTGAGAGGTGCTGGACCCTGCGTAGTGGAATCCTGGGCACTACAGAACTAAGGCAATTCCTGCGGGTGCTCTACAGGTCCAAGGGAGTGGACCCTCATAATGACATGTGTACCCAGTCCTTGAAGGTCCTTGGGTGATAAAAGTCTGCCGTGATGGGTGAAGGTTGCACCTCTGGCTTGTGTCAGGGTCCTGTGTGCTAAGTAGCCCCTGTGCAAGCAGGGGCATGCTTTATTTCCTTTTCCCCTGCAACATGTGTTTGTTTGTGGCTGTTTTTTGTCAAATAAGAAAATGGACTGTGCTTCTCTCCTCAGCCCCTAGAGGGTGTTTTGAGTCAGCCTTGCTCTCTTAAGTTGCTTCTTAGGTCCCTTCATGCCTCTAGGTTTTCTTACTTTTTTTTGTTTCAATTTGTGTTTATTTATAAGGATAGCATACAGTTTATACAGTAGTACAATATCCAAGTGGGGTAACAGATTTTAAGATGTAAAGATTGATTGACAATGCATAAACTGGAAAGTACATATGTAAGATGTTTTTACATACAAAATGGTTATTCCAACTCAACAGTAAATCGTTATCAAAGATTATTACTCAACATGTTATTTCTTTATTACATTGAAGGGGGAATCAATTTCCTAGGGGAGGGGTTGTATCAGTTTCTGTAATAGAGGGGGGATTACAGTAGATTAAGTAAAGTTTAGTGGTCTCCGTTGATTGTGGTGTTTAATGTTTTCTTTTACCTTTATTTATGAACTGTGTGGTCTCAGTTTTTAATTATTAGATTGGCCCATTAGGCTTTTGTGTGTGTCTGATGTCTTGAATATTTCCCAGGTTTTCCATGTTTTGTGGAATTGTGCGGAGTTTTCTCTTTTGATTGCTATTATTTCTTCCATCTCTTTTATTTCATTTATTTTTAAAAGCCAATCTTTAATGGAAGGTGCTCTAGTTGTCCGCCATTTAATTGGTATAAGGGCTCTTATACCTATACGTCTGGTTAGTGAGTGTTTATATGATCTGTATGAAAGATTATTAATGTTTAGAAGGCAGGAGGGAGCATCTAGTTTGTTTTTTGTGCCCGTGATTGATTTAATTAGATCCACGACTTCACTCCAGAACTTTTGAATTTTGTGGCAAGACCACCAAATATGTACAAAAGATCCGGTTTCTTTGTGGCAGCGCCAGCAAGTGTCTGATTCCAAAGGTTGCCATCTTTTAACATTAACAGGGGTAATATACCACTGTGTGCGAAGTTTGTAGGATATCTCTTGCATGCAAGTGCTTAAGGAGCATTTGTGTATAAATACACATGCTTTTTCCCATTGGGAATCTGAGATCTGAATACATAGGTCACGTTCCCAGATAGATTTATAATTATCTGTTGATTCATTTGGTGGTTGGGATATCCATGTATATGTTAATGAGGTGGCTCCCTTGAGTGGATCTTGATTATAGCAATTTTTTTCTGGGGTTGTTTTATTTTTGTTTTTCTGAATGAAGTCGTGGATCTGTATATAGATCCCTGGGTTGAGTTTCTTTCCGGCCATAGTTTGGATGTCTCGGAGGGAGAGGAGTTTATCTTTTTTAATGCAGTTCAGGACCAGAAGAGGTTTTCCCTCTTTTGTGTGTAATGTCTTTATGTTGTCGGATCCGGGGGGGGAAGTCCGGATTACCGGCGATTGCTGTTAAGGGTCCAGTTATATCAGATAGCCAGTGGTTTTTAAAGTTTTTCTGGCAGACTTTTAATGTAGTACTTATCAGTGGGTGAATCTTAATTTCTCTGGGGTAGTGTTTGGGTGATGACCATGGGAGAAAATGCATGGAGAGGTTTGGGTTGTTTAATTCTAATTTGACCCAGTCTTTGTTTTTAGCATGGCAATGCCAGTCTATAAGTCTGGTGATATGGGTTGCAAAATAGTGTTTTTGGAAGTCAGGGATCCCCAATCCTCCTTTGTTCTTAGGGTAGGTCAATAATTTCAGATTAACCCTGGGTTTTTTATGTGCCCAGATACATTTTCTTTTAGCTTTGGTCAATCTTTTGAAAAAAGTCATGGGGATGTCAATTGGTAAGGCGTGGAATATATAGAGGAGTCTCGGAAGTATCGTCATTTTTAGGATTGCTGAGCGTCCAAACCAGTAGAGCTGTTTTGTATTCCATTTTTAAAGGTCTTGTTCAGTTTTTTTAAGTAATCGGAGAAGATTATGGTGATATAGGTCTTTCAGGTTAGGTGTTAGTCTGACTCCTAGGTATTTGAGAGTTTATTAATTTCCCATTTGTACGAGCAGTTTTGTTTGGTTAAGTTTTCTGTCTCAGGTGATAGTGTCAGATTAAGAGCTTCAGATTTGCTGCTGTTTATTTTAAAGTTAGAGATATATTTAAAAAATGTAAAGACTTCGTTTAAATTGGGTATAGAGATATGTGGGGTGGTGATGAAAAATAGAAGGTCGTCCGCGTAAGCGGCTAATTTGAATTCTCTGTCATCAGTTTTGAAGCCCTTTATATTCAAGTTGGTATTTATTGTTCTGATTAATGGTTCTAATGTTAAAATGAATAGCACTGGGGAGAGCGGGCAACCTTGTCTTGTTCCGTTTTTAATTTGTATAGGGTCTGAAAGGTGGTTATTGATTTTTATTTTGGCAGTTGGTTTTTCATATAGTGATCTAATCCAGGACATCATTTTATCTCCGAACCCAATATGGGTGCATGCGGCGAACAAGTAGTCCCAAGCCACCCTGTCAAAGGCCTTCTCTGCGTCTGTTGAGAGGAGAAGGCCTTCTGTTTTGCTTTGTCTGAGTTTGTGTATCAGGTTCAGAGATTTGATGATGTTATCTTTGGCTTCTCGCCCTGGCATGAAGTCTACCTGTTCGGGGCCAATTATTTTTTTGTAATACAGGTCTTAGTCTGTTAGCCATGATCCCCGCCAGAATTTTTAGATCGATGTTTAGTAAGGATATCGGTCTATAGTTAGTGCATTTTTTGTGGTCTTTGTTGGGTTTTGGAATTACAGAGATTTGTGCTGCAAGGAATTCTTTGGATGGTGTGGCATCCTTATTTAATGAGTTAAGGGCTTCAGTCAGAGGATTAGTAACAAGGGATTCATTAGTTTTATAGTATTGGGAGGTGAAACCATCTGGGCCTGGACTTTTACCTGGTTTAAGGTTTTTGATGGCATTTGTGACTTCTTCTGTGGAAATATCTAGTTTGAGTTTAATAATGTCTGAGTGTGACAGGGTAGGTAAGTTACTATTATGGAGGAAGTCCTTAATAATAGTTTCTCTCTTCTTGTTTAGTTTGGGTGGTTTGTATTGTGTTGGGATGTTGTAGCTCCGTGTAATATTCATGAAAGACCTTCGCTATTTTTATGGTATCGAAGGTCTCGTTGCCCTTCGAGTCATGGATGCTTAGAATATTATTAGCAATTTTCCCTTCTTTCAGAGATCAGGCTAGGTATTTACTACTCTTGTCTCCATATTCATAATAGATAGCCTTTTTGAAGAAAAGCGATCTTTTGATCTTTTTATCTATAATGGATTGGAGTTCTTTTCTTGTGTTAAGTAGGTCTTGTTCCACTTTGATGGCAAGTGATTGTTTGTGAGATTTTTCTAAAGTAAAGATTTTGTTTGTTAGGTCGTTAATTTGTTTCTCTAGATCTCTTTTCTTCCTGGAGCCCCATTTAATAAATTCTCCTCTAATGACACTTTTGTGTGCTTCCCAATTGTTTAAAGGAGTAGTGTCCTGTGTGGTATTGGTGTGGAAGTAATCCTTTATTGCCTTTTTTATGTGTGTTTGTATGTTGGGGTCAGTCAGAAGAGATGGATTTAATCTCCAGTTGAAGGCTTTTGGAGCTTGTGGTCCTGTATTCAGTTGAATTGAAATGGGGACGTGATCTGACATAAGGATGTTGCCAATTTTAGCTTTCTGGATGTCTCTTTGTGAGATGAATAGATAGTCTATTCTTTTATATCTTTTGTGGGGGTTTGAATAAAAAGTGAAGTCTTTTCCATTAGGGTTCATCAGTCTCCATGTGTCTACAAGAGTTAACGATTGGAGAAGGGACTTGATTTTCTTCAATTTACGGTATGTTATGCTCGATTTTCCCGTCGATGTGTCAGATTGGGGGTTTAAGGGTATGTTGAAGTCCCCTCCTAAAATTATGCGGCCTTCTGCAAAGCCTTTCAATTCATCAGTTATTAGTTGGCAAAAGGAGATATGAACTTTATTTGGGAAGTAGATATTTGCAAGTGTTGTTGGTGTGCCATTTGGCCTTTTAGAAAGATATATCTGCCGTCTGGGTCTAAGAGAACTGAATCTGTTTGGAATGTAGAGTTTTTGCTCAGTAGGATTGAAACTCCTTTTGTTTTAGCTAGTGGGTTTGTTGCGTGGTATTCCTTGGTGAAGAAGTTATTGGTCAGTTTAGCTATTCTGGGTCCTTTAAAATTAGTTTCTTGTACAAACACTATCTGAGGATAATGTTTTCTTAGTTCTCTGAGGATGCTTTGTCTTTTCTCCGGTATATTGAGACCATTGACATTGTGTGATATAATAGTGGGATTTTTCCCTAGGTTTGAGTAAGTCATGTTGTATTTTTTTGTTCAGTTGTTGTTGAGAGTATGTTTATTTTGCAGGGAAAGGTGTGGTAAAGAGATCGTTTGGGAATAGTATATTGACTGTATCAATTATTTTCTGATTCTGCTTGACAGCCTCAGTTGATACTTAAAGTTTTAGATGTAAAAGTGGAATGTGTTTTATATTTTAAATGATTGGCAATCTAATGGGGGGTTGTGGGGGTGGATCCCTTGGTGTGGGGTGTCCGGTTATTTAATATTTATTATCTGCGAGTGGTTATTTTAAGGGGTTGATGTGATTGTCATGTAATGACAACTACATAGTCCTATTGGTTGTGTTAGTGATAGGGCGTTTCGATAAATCAATGTATCCTATGGGGGATTTTTAGTCTGTGTATATTCCCTTTAATAGTGTTGATTTTGTAAGGATTGTTGGTGGGTATCTTGTATAGTGAAACTGACCAGTGTCATTCATACACCTTAATGTAACTCTATTAACATTATAATTATGAAAGGAAAAAAACAGAAAAACCAGAAAACAATTTAAACGAGTTTAGGAGGTGTACACCTCACCAGTCTGGGTCAATCCTGTGAGGCCTGTCCAGAGGGACCTCTGGTTCTCACGGAGCTCCCATTTATGCACCCAATGGCGCGGTACCTCGAATTTGGGTGCCAGGGATTAAGCCGAGGCAAGCGAGTCGTCCAGCCTCCTTCTAAAGTTGCAATATAGAAGATAGATATGAACAAACTTATTCACACAAAAGATGCTGATTGCTAGTGTGAGATAAGTCAAGTTCAAAAAGGTCATTTTCTTCATAACCTGGTATCTTGTAATAATGAGAAAGGGAAAAATGGTCCTGATGAAGTTCTTTTCAACAGTGAATCTGCTGTGTCAGTCTTGTAAGCTATATTGTAATAGGGAGTTAAATGGATTACCTTTTGATGAGATTCTGTCCTAAAGCAGAAGGTTTTATCATTTCAAGTTGTAACTTCTTTGTGGTCCTTCGTTGATCTTGAGAAGTCACTTATTGAGAACTGAGTTTTAGATCTGTTGTGGAAAAATTACGTGAGAGATAGAAGAAAAGGCGATAGTTATTGGTAGCTGTGATATAGCCTTAAACTCATAATAGACTTTGTCTTTTTGTGGCCCGAGCTGGTGTGTCCTTGTTGGAAGGGAGGGATATAGTTAGTTAAGCAGCTCGGCCATTCTGTAATCCGAGTTGTTAAAGCCGCGGAAGTATAGTCTATAAGAGTTGAGCTTCTTGGAACTTCAGGGCCTGTAGTCAGGGTCTGGTTTCAGTCTGAATGTCAGAACTAGGATTATATTTGACATTAATATCTGTTGTCTCTGACTTTTGGAGTTTTCGGGTTTGGTGTGCCCGAGTTGAATCCTTCATATTTTTTTGTTTTTTCCCTTTAGTGAAGGTGGGTTTCTGTGGAGTGTTGCCAGGTGTGTGTGTTGACATAGCTGGTGGTGAGGGTAGGCGAAATTCTTGATACCACTCAGGGAGATCAATTGTTTCACATTGAATGGCCTCACAGAAGAAAGGTATGTCCTCAGGTGTGCGTAAGAGGATCTGCCTACCATCTATGGTGACCTGGACAGCAAAGGGGAATTTCCATCTGTATGGGATCTTTTTTTCTTTAAGTATTTCCAGAATCGGTTTCACCGCTCTTCTGTTTTTCAAGGTGATGGGAGAAAGATCTTGGAAAAGCTGTATGGGACCTCCATTAAAAAGAATTTGGTCATTGTGTCTTTCCTTCTGCAGTATGTCTTCTTTTAGGGGGAAGTTGTTAAGGCAGTAGATAACATCTCTTGGGGGGTGCCGTGTCCGGGCCCTTGGGTCTTAGAGCTCTATGAGCTCTTTCAAATTCTATGGTAGAGTCCATGGGCCTTTCTAGTAGGTTAGTGAAAATGGAGGTAAGAACAGGTTTTATCTCATCAGCATTTATGTTTTCAAGAATTCCTCTTAGCCTGATGTTCTTCCTCCTGCCCCTGTTGTCCAAGTCCTCCATTTGTCTGTTTAGATTGATTAAGTGTTGGGAGTGAGTTATGACTAGTTCTAGTCTTTTTATGGCTTTGTCCCTTTGTTTTCCATTTTTTTCACTTGTGGCCATTTGTTCAGTCAGCATAAGTAGATCTGCTTTAAGATCTGTTATTGCTGCTGATAAGGATTTTTTAATGTCTGCAGCAATCTCAGTCATATTTCCATAGGTTAGGGTTGATCTAGGTTTGCTGTGGTCCTATGGGATCTTTCTGAGGTTGCTAAGGATTCGTTGTCAAAGTCCTCTTCATCAGTGTATTCCTGCGCTTGTGGTGTCTTTAATCCTGTCGTGTTCCTGTTCTTTTGTGACTGTTTTTTTAAAAATGTCAGCAATGTCTGGGCAGGAGGCACCGGAGGCTAGACGTTGGTATCTAGTCTGTGAGCCTGGTTGGGTATTGACTTTCTGAGGTTTGCCCATTTTTAGAAGTTACGGACTATGTAGTGTCTTATGAGTGTAGTTAGTTAGAAGACATCATGTTTTGGCATAAGGTATAATAGAATGGGAGTCCCAAGATGGCTTCTCCTGTGAGAAGATGAAGCTACCTGCCTCTGTCACCAGGCTGCAATGTGTGTCAGAAACGAGCTGATTTAAAGTCCAAAAACGATTTTGTTTCGTTCTGAGCCTGTTGATTAAAGGTAGTTATATATGGGGAGACAGGTAGTGTCTTTTTGTTTTCTGTTTCAGTTTGTCTCTGTGTTTGGTGTTGGAGAGGCCCGTGTATAGACTGTGCCCCTGTTTCAGTGGCACTTATCTATCTGCCGGTGTGTTGATTAAACTGTCGGTTTTATATTTGCCTTAAAAAAGCTTCCCGTTCGTTTCCGAACGCCCGTGTGTCGGTTTCGTTTTGGGGACTTCAATAAATTTAGCCTGGTGCCTGGATGCGGCCTATCGCGGCCGCGCGAGCTGTAGTGAGGTGTAGGTGCTTATATGCTCCCCTCTGGCAATCGGCAGGCTGTGGACTATCAAGAGTGGTATGGATGCGATCCTGGTAGTGTGATAAGGCAGATTCTAGGGTTTAGAATTCTCACCCGGCCGTGTGATGGTAGGATTGCCTTTGATTGTCTCCAGCTTTCTCGGAGCTTCTCCTAGAGACGTCCGCCACCGCGCTCCGCAGGCCACGCCCCCAGATTTTTTCTTGATGTCTGAGTCATTGAATGCAGATTGATGCCGCTTACACTATGATCACAGGCGCATTGTGGCCACGCATGTGCAGTAGAGCGGCGGCCGCGTGCACAGACCCGCCTGCCCCACAGCCCCCACAAAAGCATGCATGTGAACATGCCATGCTTGTGTGGCAATATTAGGCTTAAAGTGTTACTAAACCTACAACAGTAAAATCTGCCTGTATATGCAGAATAGCATGCTTGCTATACTTACTGTGTAACTTAAGGGGTTAATCCTCTGTATTGTGTAAAAAAGGCTGTTTGATCTTGTATGGCCAGATACTTCCTGCTTGCCCTGTCTACTATATTAGACTCTACTATACTATACTACATGCAGGCAGTGTGGAAACATTTCACATGCTCTATTTGATCTTCCTGTTTCACATGGATACAGACTACAGTGCATTTCTAGATGCAGTGATTGTTTGTGAACTGGGCATGCCATTGGCAAAGCACCAATCAGCTCTGGCCGGATTGTGGGTGAAGGGTCACTGATGCAAAGGAAGTTGCATCATCAGAGAGTGAAATCTGGGTGAGAGCTGTAGGTTTCTCTTACTGAAACCAGACAGCCTCTCTTGTGTACCAAAGTACGCTGGTGCTAGCCGGGCCTTTGGATGAACTACTACTCCCAGCCCATCCCTCAGACCCATCCAGTCTGTCCTGCGGTCTAATGGCTCTCCTTCCCCTTGGTTGGTTCCTCCTGGCTTCCACAGAATGCTCTCTCTCTCTCCCAGACTGTCCCACTCCCACTCCTGTCCCCAACTCAAACTCCTGGCTGCACCCAAGCCCCAGGCCTGAGGTTCACCCCCCCAGAGGGGGGATCCCCTCCCAGACGAGACCTGCTCTGCAGCTCCTGACTACATCCTCACTCTTCCACCTGCTGGCAGATTGCTGTATTTAAGGAGGCCTGCCCCCTGCCAATCCAGCCACTGGATTGGTCAGAGCTCCATGTCATACATCAGGAAGTGACACCTCCTCCTCCATCCCCCTTTACAGAACTTTCCAAGCTCAAGGGGGAGGAATCTCCAAAGGGTGTTCCTTCCCTCGATCTCCAGCCCCTCCCTGAGCTACTTCCCCTAGCTAATGATTATATAGCCTGCTCTGTGTCCCATGATGTACTCAAAGAAACAGATTTTACAGGTAAGTATGTAGAAAAAAATCAAATTTTTCATAGGCAGTGGAGTGCCCTGTCTGTTGTTAAAAAAGGAGCAAAGATGAGGTGACAAAATTTCTGCATAATTTTTATAATAGTGGCCGGAGAAGCCATCTGGACCTGGTGCCTTTGATAGATTAAGGCTTTTAATGGCTGCCGCCACTTCTGTTTCCGTGAATTCCTGCTCCATTATCTCTGCATGTTCAGCTGAAAGGGGAGATTTTTGAAGAATCTGTTGACCAGGGGTTTTTGTAGTGGGTAAAGCTGGGTATTTAATTTGGAGTAAATATTAAAAAACTACTACACTATCAACTGGGGATTCTGTGACCGGTATCCGTTACTTAACTGCAGCTTTGGGAGGGCTGAGGAATAAAGCTGCGGAAAGAGTTTTCATGCTACATTACCCACTTCTGACCCCTGAACTATGCACATTACCCCTTCCTGACCTCTGCACTCTGTATGTTACATACTCCAGACCTCTGCATTCTATGCATTACCCACTCCTAACCCCTGAACTATGCACATTATCCCCTCCTGATCCCTGCACACTGTATGTTACATACTCCAGACCCCTGCATTCTATGCATTACTTACTCCTGATGCCTGAACTATGCACATTACTGCCTCCTGACCCCTGCACTCTGTATGTTACATACTCCAGGCCCTGCATTCTATGCATTACCCACTCCTGAAGTATGCACGTTACTTCTAACCCCTGCATTCTATAAGGTACTCACTCCTGATCCCTGAACGGTGTACATTACCCACTCCTGATTTCTGCACTCTGTATATTAACTCCTCCTGTACACACCCCTGACTCATGCACACTGTACAGTACATACTCCTTGAACCTGCACTCTCCATTACATCTTCTTGACACCTGAATTTTGTAAATTGCATACATACACCAGATCTGCACTCTGCATGTTAAATATATTTGAGCACTATTTATTTCTTCATCATAGTTGTGACAGCTCTGTACAGAACAAAAACAAGGCTTTAATATCTCTTTAATGCGCCCACTGACATAAATTCTGGGGGTTATTAATGCATCCTCTGATACCTGTGTTAGGGGTTATTAATGTGCCCACTGACATCTATGCTGGGAGTTATTAATGCATCCACTGACATCAATGCTGAGGGTTATCAATGTGTCCTCTAATACCTGCTCTGGGGGTTATTATGGCGTCAATTAGCACCAATTCTGAGGGTTATTAATGCATCCACTGATGCTAATGCTGGGGGTTATCAATGCATCCTCTGATGCCTGGGTTGGGAGTTATTATGGCGTCCACTGGAACCAATGCTGGGAATTATTAATATGTCCACTGACATCAATGCTGGTGGTTATTAATGCATCCTCTGACATCAATGCTGGGGGTAATTCTTGCGTCCGGGAAGGGGGCTTGTAATTTGGCATCTTCGCCCTTTGCACTGATTGACCTTGTCCCGCCACTGCACATACATGTTGACATCTGCAACCAGAGTGTGCAAGTAATAGTACTTATGGGTGTACTCCACAGCCCAGTAGAAATATGTAATTGATGCTGGTTGTGTGCCTGCAGGTTATGTCAATAGGTGATTAGGATAGTGCATGCAAAACATCACAGCATTTTAAGTTCTCTAAATTATTGTGAGATTCCCATCATCACCTACAAGTACAGGTTCTTCTCATTTAGACATATCACAAAAGACTTGCTGATTTAATCCTGATACATTCTTGTGTCTGTATTATGTTTTGTCAAAACTTAACCAAGGAGGCTTAGCATCACTCGTTCAGTTAAAAAAAATGTAGATTTTAATTGTGACTGGATTATATAATGTTTGTATGTTTTATGCAGCTTGATTATATAAATTTAATTTATAAATTATAGTTGTAAATCTTTTAATTACCTGAGTATGCTGTATTCTCTTTTTTTCTTGTAATAAGTATATGTAAATCTCAAAACTCTGTTAGGTTATTTTTTGCTGTTTATGTCCTTTTGAGTGGATATGTCTTCACTTCCTATGCTGGAGGCTCAGCGGGACATGAGAGAGAATCTCCCCAAAGAGGGAAACATTTGTCCCCATTGCAATATTTACCCTCAATGCTTGTTCTAGTGAAAACTCTAATAGTTTAGATTCTCCTTGCTTTCTATCTCAGTAAATATGGTAACCATGTAGGTAGGTGCAGTACGTTGTCTCCACTGCAGGTGGTGTTCAACCGCAGCGGCAGTGCAGAGGGAGAGGAAGTCAAGGGAAACACAGTTCTTCTATGGTTTTCTGAGTCATCGGGGCAGCAATTTGATTGGATGTTGGCCACCCATGTGACTCTGGCAGCCATCTTAGGTGTGGCAGAGTCTATTTAAGATCCTTGCTCCTGGGTTTGACGTGCATTCGCGTGTGGGTAGTGTAGGGACAGGACACCCATCTGTCAGGGACAGTATTAACATCAGGGAAAAGTTCCAGATGAGTAGGGAAAGCTTAGTGCTCCGCACTCTCCTTGGGCACCTTCCCGTTTGAGCTCGGAATGGCTAGGCTGCATTCTGCCCCTCCAGAAAGACGCTGTCATTCAGCTGATACCTGCTCTGCTACACACTGCTGGCATCCGTGAGTGTTCCAGGTTGGGCCTCCTCCAACCGGGTTTGTTGTGAACTGTTTTGCCTTTACTTCAATACAAGTTCAACTATTCGCACCTGGACTGTGTGTGTGTTATTGCCGCCAAACCACGCTGCACCCACCCACAACCAGGACAAATGGAGTGTGAATCTACCTATCAGGGACACAGACAGCAATAAAAACTTTACAGAACCTTTCCAAATATATCCATAACAAAAAAGGCTTTTGCCCTTATATACACTTAAATATAAATATTAACTTTGCTTCCAACAGATGCAGCTTGCTAAAACAAAGGAATTTGCAGAGTATGAAGTCGAAGTACCCTAATAGAGATATAGTTGTTCTGTATAGGTGTAGTGCACGTTGTCCAGACAACAGTATGTGTGGTGCAGCAAAAGAACTTCACCCATGCCTTATCCTTATATAAACTCTATCTTAATTGTTATATTTTGTTGGTCTTTTTTCAATCATTGGTAATGTGGTATGCTCATAATTCCAGTGTCTCAGCAGTGAAACATCTGCTTTATCTTGTTGTACTTTATGAAAGCATCATAAGACATGTACAGGCGGGAGTGAAACCTCAGAATGGGTGTCTGCTGTGCTGAGTTTACCTGCTCAAAACCTGTCTGACCATAAATCAGAGCTCAGACAAAAACTCAACAGCAAGTTTGGGATTTGGTTTACAGCATAAATTTGTAAGCTGGTGGCTCTTGTAAACACAAGGAAATTTATGCTGTAAATAAAGGATAACAGCCTGGCTAGGGAAGTTCTCTGGAGAGACGTGTGTAGTTAGCCAGGTCTTTTTCTTTTCCATAGAAAACTGATCTGCTGAAAGGATCCATATCTGTCAGGCCTAGATAAATCAAATTCAGACTAGAAGAGGCTTGTGGAATACTCACTCCTGACCTCTCTGAAAGGTTATCAAGCCTCCCCTTTTGGAATTACTTTGTGTGACACTTGGGCAATGCCATTAAGTGGGGAAAAGGATATTAGGTTAATTTTACAGTCAAGTTTTAACAAGGACATCACCTCCTTCAGGCTGAGGTTTATTTATTTTATTCCCTGTAATTGGTATTGGAATATTGATTCTTGTATACAGATGTGATAGGATGTCAAGACCACAGAAAGACTCAAAGACATTCTGGCAGTGCAATTCCTCATCTCATTAGGGCAGTCCTGGTAATGTTTTGAGAAACAAATGCATGCAGTAAGTTACGCACGTGAATGTATGAGTGGCACGTGAATGTATGAGTGGCCCATCACACTAGTAGATCCATTAAAGGTTAATTCCTTCTCTTACAAAAAAAAAATATTAATAAATGCACATACATTTAAAAGAAAAAAAAAACTCTTCCTCCAGCTTCTTATCTGTACCGAGGTAGGGACTTTCATTAAGAGAGCTGTAGGAAGTGTCAATAGAGAAGCCCCATTGCTGCTCAGCAACTACTCTCAAACCGTTACTCCACAAGCAAAGTACTGGTTAGCCAATAAAGTTTCTAATATAGATCTGTGAAGTCACAGTTTTCTATCCAAGGTTTATCCTTTGTTCAGCTTTGTATAAAAAAAAGAGGCCTCTGGTAATTAACGTGGATTAAGTGGGAAGGGGTACCATCATCCTCGTAATGATGAGGAAGCAAACTGGAGACAAACCCCCGCTATGTCTCCAGGTGGTAAATTAAAGAATGGACTATTTCGGCACCCAAAGGATTACATCACAGGATTAAAAAGCATACATTTTATTGATACAAAAGTTATAAAAGGGAATCAGTATTCTGATACATAAATAAAAACAACAATCTCATTTATCAATCCAAATGGTATTGGACTTATAAAATCAACTCTCACTGGTCATATTGTACCTTCAGAAATGTAAAAAATATATATGGTAGGAGTCTGTCCCATGGTGCTTGAAGCACTCTGACACCATGCACATCTACACACTTATAGTCTTCACTCATCATTATGTTTACAACCATTTATTTATTTATTTTTGCATTTCCCAGATACACACGACCAGGGGTGCGGTGTGTCAGTATTTTATCTAGGGATGTGGGCATTTATTCCACATATCTCCTGAGAGAGAAGCGATTTCACTAAAAAGAAAAGGAAAAAAGGGGAAAGAATGGAGAAGGGGAAGAAAAACAGTAAAAAGAGTATCATTGTTGGCAGAGACCGGTTAAGCCACCATAGACTGACCTTAAACAGAGCAGGATGGTATAAGGTGCCATGGAAGGATATGAGGCTCAACAAGCAACCCACATGGGAGAAAAGACACACAATCGCCAAGTGTTAAATGTAAAAATTAGTCTTGACAAGCTCCAAGCATGAGGGATATTCATAGTTACATAGTTAGTCAGGTTGAAAAAAGACACAAGTCCATCTAGTTCAACCAAAAAATAAATAAATTATTTGATCCCCCGAGAGGCAATCGGATTCACCCTGGATCAACTTTGCCTAAAAGTGTTAGTACCCAGTTATATTATTTACATTAAGGAAAGAATCCAGGCCTTTTTTTAAAGCAATCAACTGTGCTGGCCAAAACCACCTCTAGAGGGAGTCTATTCCACATTTTCACAGCTCTTACTGTGAAGAAACCTTTCCGTATTTGTAGAAGAAATCTTTTTTCCTCAAGACGTAAATAGTGCCCCTTGTCCTTAGTGATGACCTTAAATAACTCAACACCAAGTTCACTATATGGACCACTTATATATTTGTACATGTTGATCATATCCCCTCTTAACCTTCTCTTCTCAAGAGAGAATAAATTCAGTTCCTCTAATCTTTCCTCATAGCTAAGCTCCTCCATGCCTTTTATTAGTTTGGTTGCCCTTCTCTGCACTTTTTCCAGTTCCCCGATATCCTTTTTGAGAACTGATGCCCAAAACTGAACTGCATATTCCAGATGAGGTTTTACTAATGATTTGTACAGAGGCAAAATAATGTCTCTATCTCTGGAGTCCGTACCTCTCTTAATAGGAAGGATTTTGCTTGCTTTGGAAACAGCAGCTTGGCATTGCATGCCATTATTAAGCTTATGATCTGCCAAAACCCCCAGATCCTTCTCCAGTATGGATTCCCCCAGTTTTACTCCCCCTAGTATGTACGATGCATGCATATCCACTTCACTTCAAGGTTTTCTAACTTTAGGACCAGAGCACTTTTTGCGATTTGGCACTGCATTGCTTTAACTGACAATTACGCAGT
>BLSH010323971.1:631034-643871 GCA_018402905.1 Glandirana rugosa | reverse complement strand
CCGTTTACGGTTGCCGCGATCTAGGGTCCTCCCTTACGGGTCATGTTCGCGACCGTAAAGCGTGGTTTCTTAACTGCGTGTTGTCACCAAAATGCAGGAAGTGCATTATAATTTCATACTGGTCATGACACTTGAAAAAACTGGCATGTGGTGGATGGGGTGGGTAGACCAATACGTGTGCAATTCGTTCTTTTTTGTAAGCCCCATGTTGAGTGTCAGGCCTAAACATACTTTAAACTCCTCCACGGTTACAGGTCTCCATTCGAAGGGGCGGGCATAACTTGAGTTGGGGTGGTTTGCTATAAATTGATGAGCAAAAAGATTGGTTTGGTCCACGATGTTTTGGACCAACTCTTCAGAGAAAAATAAATTTTAAAAATCTATTTCGGAGAAGCCATCTGTGTTGACTTGAACACCTGGCTGTCCTGTGAAAGGGGGAATTGTGACTGAACCTGTGGTAGAAGGCAACCACAATGGGTTTGCCAAGGCCTCCGGGAGCTGGGTTTGGGCCCTAATTCTTTGGTGCGAAATGCCAGCGCTTGTACTGGGCATTCCCTCCTGGGATCTAGCGCCGTTGGCATTTGCCGATTGGCCAATGGGGTGTCTGGCACTGCTGGTTGCTGCCTGGTCTTCAGCCCGTCTTCTTTTAGGACGGACTGCTTCCTCCTCAAATTCGGATGAAGATGTACTGTCTTTAGTGGGCACGTATTTGGAACCAGAACCGGAATCAGAACTGTGACTGGGCGGTGAGAGCTCCCCGCTGCTCTCATCGGTCAGGCTCAGCATCTGATATGCCTCTTCTGTAGTGTATAATCTCTTTCTGGACATGATGACAGGTACTCTGATTGGTGACAGGTACTCTAGTGACAGGTATTCTGGTGACAGGTACTGATTGGTGACAGGTACTCTGGTGACTGGTACTCTGGTTGGTGACAGGTACTCTGGTGACAGGTACTCTAGTTACAGGTACTGATTGGTGACAGGTACTCTGATTGGTGACAGGTACTCTGGTGACAGGCACTCTGGTGACAGGTACTCTGATTGGTGAAAGGTACTCTGGTTACAGGTACTCTTGATTGGTGAAGGGTACTCTGGTTGGCGACAGGTACTCTGGTGACAGGTACTTTGGTGACAGGTACTTTGGTGATAGGTACTCTGGTTAGCGACAGGTACTCTGGTGACAGGTACTCTGATTGGTGACAGGTACTCTGATTGGTGACAGGTACTCTGATTGGTGACAGGTACTTTGGTGACAGGTACTGTGATTAGTGACAGGTACTGTGATTGGTGACAGGTACTTTGGCAACAGGTACTCTGATTGGTGACAGGTACTTAAAATGGGGTGACGGTTACTCTGATTGGTGACAGGTACCCCAGATAGGGTGACTGGTACTCCAGATGGGGTGACGGGTACTCTGATTGGTGACGGGTACTTTGGTGACAGGTACTCTTGATCGGTGACAGGTACCCCAGATGGGGTGACAGGTACTCTGATTGGTGACAGGTACCCCAGATGGGGAGACAGGTACTCCAGATGAGCTCACAGACAGGTACTCCAGATGAGCTCACAGACAGGTACTCTGATGAGCTCAGACAGGTACTCTGATGGGCTGGCGATGACAGGTCCTCTTTTATTCAGGGGGCAATCTGGCACAGTAATCCCACAGTAGGTGTGTGACTCACGTTTTGCAGCTCTTCTCCTCACACTGGAACGGAGTGTGAGGAGAAGTGCCTGGTAACAGCAAGTTACTGGCGCTTTGTTGACATTTGTGACTGGCTGTGATTGGACACAGCCGGTCACGTGGTAAAGGGTCATTGGCTCTTTACCCTGATCGGGGTTGGGCTTTGTCCGAGGGACAAGCCGCAACCCTGATCACTGCGCTGCATGCCCCCCGGGGGCGTGCAGCAGCAGCGTGCACAAGGGAATGCAGCTGCATAGGAAATGACCGGCTGTGATAGAACACAGCCGGTCACGTGGTAAAGAGCCAAATTTATTGGCTCTCTACCCCGATCAGGGATGGGCTGAGTCCCGAGGGACACGCCCGATCCCCGATCGCCATGATGTGGGCCTCTGGGGGGGCCCGCAGAGCAGCGAAAACGGGGGGACGTCATATGACGTCCACCCAGGATGGGGAGTGCACCTTGCTGGCATATTATTACTATACGCCGGTAAGGAAGGGGTTAAGAGGTCCTGTCATGCTTTTTTCTATTACAAGGAATGTTTACATTTCTTGTAATAGGAATAAAAGTGATCAAAAATATATTTTTTAAAAAGAACAGTTTAAAAATAAAAAGTAAAATAAATTAAAAAAATAAATAAATAAAGCACCCCGTCCCCGCGAGCTTGTGTGCAGAAGCAAACGCATACCTAAGTCCTGCCCACATATGAAAACGGGGTTCAAACCACACATGTGAGGTATCGCCGCGTTCGTTAGGGTGAGATCAATCATTTTATCACTAGAGCTCCTCTGTCACTCAAAACTGCTAACCTGTAGAATTTTTTAAACTTCGCCAATGGAGATTTTTAAGTTGCAAAGTTTGTTGCCATTTCGCGAGCCAACGCAATTTTGCATGACATGTTGGCTATCACTTTACTCGGCGTAACATTATCTTTCACAATATGGAAAAAAAATTGGCCTAACTTTACTGTTGTCTTATTTTTTAACTAAAAAAACTGAATATTTAAAAAAAAAAAAATTGCGCTTGAAAGACCGCTGTGCAATTACGGTGTGATATAAAGTTTTGCAACAACCGCCATTTTATTCTCTAGGGTGTTAGAAAAAATATATATATGTTTGGGGGTTCTAAGTAATTTTTTAGCAAAAAAAATGGTTTTAACTTGTAAACACCGAACTCCAAAAATAGGCTTGATCGAAAAGTAGTTAAAAAAAGGAAAAAAAGGCCCGTTTTGAGGCACTTTGGAAGCGCTGCCCATTCATTTTAATGGGCAGGGCCGTTTTTGGAGCGTTATTTATAACGCTCCAAACACGTCCCAAAGATTCTGCTTGCAGGACTTTTTATAACGTCCCACAAGTGCACCACCCGAGTGTGAAAGCACCCATGCAAATGAATGGTAGGCAGTTTTCAGGCGCTTTCAGGCGCGATTTCTAGCACTAAACCACCTGAGAACTGCCTAAGTGTGAAAGGGGTCTTACTACCAGTGTTTTTTGTTGTTTTTCTTTCACAACAATAACTTCAGCTCTTTTAAATTTTACATTAAAGCAGGGCTAAAACTAGGGGAGATGCAGGAGTGACATGTGCCCCGGGTGCCAACTTTGGGGGGCGCCGCCCGCCCTGGGAGCCAAATTGAGAGATCAGATGACTGTCAGCACTTGGCTGCCAGCCAGCTTAGCTTACACTAGCAGGGATTTGGCGGCTGCTGTTGCTGGTTGAATAGGGCTGGAGTCTTACTGACTGCCGGAGCTGAGCGTTGCAGTGCACCTGAAAAGAGCAACCGAACCGGGCAGGCGGCCATTCAATGTGACAGAGGCGAGCCGGGAATGTGACTGTGGCAACCATGTGTGTACAGCTCCAAATGTGTCACTGCACACACCATTCAACTTCTCCATGGGGGGGGGGGTTGTGGTAGATGCCTGTAGTCTTGGCTGGTAGTCTTCTGCTGGAGGGAAGTGGTAGAGGGTCTGTGTTTGGGTCCCCCTTGATCACCCCCATGCAGTCCTCCATTAGGGTTTTTTGTTAATTGGAGGGGTCAATGGAGGAGATTTCCTGGAAAGGGGTCTCCTTTTATTGATCTCTAGATGGATGTACATGCACTGTTCCTGTTCAGGGGTCTTCTTCTCCTTGGGGGGGGTCAGTATTCCTAGATGGAATAATCCTTGTGCACGCCTCCTGTTAGGGGTCTCCTTCTCCTGGCTGGAGGGGGGGGGCAGTATTCCTGTATGAACGGGAGGAATGGGTCCCTTCTAATCACCCCAATGCACTCATCCTGTTAAGGGGTCTCCTTCTGGAGGGGGGGTCAGTATTACTAGATGGAATCACCCCAATGCACTCCTCCTGTTAAGGGGTCTCCTATACCTGGAGGGGGGTCAGTATTCCTAGATGGAATCACCCCCATGCACTCCTCCTATTAAGGGGTCTCCTCCTGGGGGAGTCAATATTCCTGTATGAACGGGAGTCGGTCACCCCAATACACTCCTGCTGTTATGGGGATCTCCTCTTGGGGGGGGGGGGGGTCAGTATTCCTAGATGGAATTACCCCAATGTACTCCTCCTGTTAAGGGGTCTCATTCTCCTGGAGGGGTCAGTATCCCTAGATGGAATCACCCCAATCCACTCCTCCTGTTAAGGGGTCACCTTCTGGAGTGGGGGGGGGGGGCAGTATTCCTAGATGGATGGTAGGCGCCCTGTCCTTTCTAATCACTCCCATGCAGTCCTCCTGTTAAGAGGTCTCCTCCTGGAAGGGGTCAAAATTATAGTATGAACTGGAGTGGGTCCTTTCTCATCACCCCCATGCACTCCTCAGTGGTGGGCAATCTCTGAATACTTCCCCTGTGCACCTAGACCTGTGTGTGGAGGGTGGGTGAGGATCTCTCTACTCCACTTAGGAGTCTTGTATTACTCCCTGAACTTCTGGATGTAGGTCATATATTATTTCTTCATTATGGGGGGGCTCCCCAAATACTTCTAGACCCTTATTAGTAATTGAACTTTGTAGAGAGGGGTTTGATGTTACTCCATGTATTTTCACTGATGAGGGGCTTTTATTATTTCATTATGGGGGTCTGCAGTTAATGTATGCTCTCAGATGTGGGGGTCTCTGATTCCTCCATTATGGGTCATCCAGTACAAAGCCCTCTCTTTAATCTGTCCTCCAATACAGGCCTCCTTTTACTTTGTGCCCTCTGGTCTATAGGTCTCCTGCTGTGGAATGGGTGCTCTGCTGATCTGGAAATTAGGGGAGGAGTGCTGTGTCCCAGCCCGGATTATGTTACTTGTACTGAGCTCTGGAGAGAAAGGGATGCCTCATCCGATCTTCTCCCCTGATGCCTGATCTACTCAATATCACAGTCTCTATGCCGCTACATGAGGCTCCATACACACTAGCTTGAAAAAAATGATCCTAGCAGCAGCTTTTGATTATTTTTATCTGCTTCTAGAAGAGTTTTTGAAGCTTCAGCTTCTAGGAGCAGGAAAAAAACTTTGAACTACTGATGCAGGAATGGATAGATGCTGGATTCCTGCTGTATACTCTATTATATGTCTCTATTACCAACTTACTAAACTTTAAAGGTAATTGAAGGTCTGCTATATCAAGGTGGTATACCTACAATGCTGTTAAAAAGTATTTGCCATCTTCCTAATTTATTTATTTATTTATTTTTAGTGCATTTGCCACACTTAAATGATTCAGATCATCAAACAAAGTTTAATATGACACAAAGATAACCCAAGTAAAAACAAAATGCAGTTTTTAAATGATTGCATTTATTAAGGGAAAAAGGGAAGATGTCCAAACCTGCCTGGCGATATGTGAAAAAACACATTTTTTGGACAGCTGAGCTTAATTTTACTTTCCACGCCAGACCTGTTGAATCAAGAAATCACGTAAAGCGGTTGCATACCCAATTTTATAACTTTTATCTACAGGTAAGCCTATCATAAGGATTACCTTTAGGTAAAATTAATATCTCCTAAACTTGTACAGTTTAGGAGAAATATTTCCCCTGAAAGGAGGCGCTGACCTAGCGCCGGACCTTGCCGGAAAGTCGGCTGGAAAAAAGAGCTCCTGCGTGCAATGCGTGGGAGTGATGTCTTGCGACTCCGACCACTCACAGCGCCAGAGCCGCGAACCCGGAAGGAAGCCCCGAGGGAAGATGGAAGCTCCCACTGTGGGTACCGAGCCGCCCGGTCGGATATTCGTTCTGAGGTAAGTATTTCATAATGAACTAGTATGCGGTGCATACTAGCTCATTATGCCTTTGCCTTACAGGTTTTTTTTTTTTCCACAAGATGAGTATACAACTGCTTGAAATAGAAGCTGTCTGACAAAGTGAAGCATGCTAAAAGATCTCAAAAATCAACACATGCCGTGATCTAAAGAAATTCAAGAAAAGATGAAAAACAAAGTACTTGAGATGTAACAGTCTGGAAAGGGTTACAAAGCCATTACTTTCCAAAACAGAGCCATGTTTAAGGCTTTGGCACGCCAGCAAAAGACAGTGAGAGCCATTATCCACAAATGGAGAAAACTTGGAACAGTGGTGAACCTTCCCAGGGGTGGCACTCCAAGAGCACAATGACGACTGATCCAGGAGGTCATAATAGAACCCAGGACAACATCTAAAGAGCTGCAGGCCTCACTTGCCTCAGTTAAGGTCGGTGTTCATGATTCAACAATAAGAAAAAGACTGGACAAAAATGGTATCCATGGGGGAGTTCTAAGGCAAAAGCCTGCTTACCAAAAAGAACACAAAGGCTTGTCTCACATTTGCCAAAATACATCTTGATTATCCCCATGAATTTTGGGCAAATATTCTGTTGACTGATGAGACAAACGTTGAACTTTTTGGAAGGTGTGTGTCCCGTTACATCTGGTGTAAAACTCACCCAGCATTTAATAAAAAGAACATCATACCAACAGTCAAACATGATGGTGGTAATGTGATGGTCTGGGGCTGCTTTTCAGCTTCAGGGCCTGGACGACTTGCCATAATTGATGGAACCATGAATTCGCCACTCTATCAGAAAATCCTGAAGGAGAATGTCCAGCAATCAGTTTGTGACCTCAAGCTCAAGTGTACTTGGGTTATGCAGTAGGGCAATGATCAGAAGCACACCAGCAAGTCCACCTTTGAATGGCTCGAAAAAAAGAAATTAAGGTTTTGGAGTGACCTGGCCAAAGTCTGGACTTAAATCCAATTGAGATGCTGTGGCATAAGGTTTAGGGGGTAATTACTTTTTTACACAGGGCAAGGTAGTTTTGGACAGCTTTTTTTCTTAATATTGTAAATGAAATCATCATTTAAAAGATGCACTTTGCATTTACTCGGGTTATCTTTGTGTAATATTAAAATTTGTTTGATCTGAATCATTTAATCATTTGTGTCACAAATATGCAAAAAAAAATATCAGAAAGGGGGCAAATGCTTTTTCACAACACTGTAATAAAGTAAGCATGGAGTGTACATTAGTACTTTTGTTCATATAGTCATTTCCAGGAATATTAGAACTATGGCAGTGGGTGTAAAGGACTCACTACAAAAATAAAAAAGCAACCATGGGAAAATAATTCAGTAAATACATAAGTCATATATTATCATTACATCACACACAGCATCCAGTATTGTCAACATGCCCTCATCTGCTATAAGTCAGCTCCCTTCATCTTTTGTTCTCTTTGACAAATGTTATTATAACCTATACTTTTGTTATGAATAATTAGAGTAGAGATTAATAGTTTCCAGTAACCCCAAAGGCTAAGATACAGACCCATAATTGCTCACTTCCTCTCTTCCAGCCATATAACTGTGAACTTTAACTTGGCACATTTCCTTTTTTATTTGTAGAGAAGCTGGGTTATGTTTTCCAGCAGGTACATAAGAGATGTCATGGGGTAAAATGTCCCAGCTGCTCCATTACATGCCACATAGTGTAGCAAATTCTGAACACAAGTATCATCGTAAAGGGAAAATTCAGAGCTGAAGAATGAAATCCAAGCTCATTCTCCTCTGGAACTGAAAAAAAAACCCCAAATGATAATCATTTAATCAAATATAACAATTCACATAGAAAGAGGTTTATTTACTAACATTGGAGAGTGCAAAGTCAGGCTCACTTCTGCATAGAAACTAATCAGTTTCTAACCTCAGCTTGTTCAATTAAACTTAAAGCGGAGTTCCAGTCCCCCAAACCTTTTTTTTTTTTAAAGACTGCTCTGTAATTGTCATAACCTGTAAATTAACATTCTAAGATGTCATATTTTTTGTGCTTTTACTTTCTTTAAAAATATATTTTTTACTCACTGATCTCGGAAGCAGGCAGGTTCCATTCTTTGTGGGCATCTGAAGCCCTCCTGTATAAATCTCCTGGATATCTGTTCATCTGCCTTCCCATCATGCACCTCTGATCTCGCACATGCTCAGTAATGCCTCATGGAGGCCGTCCTTCTTCCTGACAGGTTGCTATAGCAATGTCATCATCGCTGGAAGTTCCCGCCCCATTGCTATAGCAACCTGTCAATCAGGATGGGACAGGAGAGGAGAAGAAGGTAATGTGTGATCAGGCATGCAATCGCCCCATAAAACACCTCTGGCACCGTGGCCATGGCTGGCCATATTTTTTCTTCACTACAGTATTTTGCTGCTGCTCAGTGTGTTCCCTGTCACTAGATGTAATCCCCAGGGCGGGCAGCTGAAGCCGCACCATGTGTGTCCTCTCCAGCTGCAGCTGGCTGGCTTTGTAGTTGCTTCACTGATGGGGGGGGACCGCCCCTGGCTCTGGTAGTTGTAGTGGGTTCCCTTCCCCCTCCCATCAGTGAAGTGGTGACAGAGCGAGCGGGCTGCAGTTTATCCAAAATCAGGCAGCGGTGGTGTGAAAGAGGGGGAGGCGGGCTGTCAGAATGTTTCCCCCCTTGCCCCTCCTCCCTTTCTCCTGTTAGCAGAGAAGGCAGAGCGTCTCTCTCTATGTTCGCTGCCTAGCTTCCTGCCTGCTGTCATTTCCTATATGGAAATCTTGCGCGATTTCGGTAGTAGGCGATTCGCAAAGACTCCTGGGATACATGACACTGCTATCCCAGGAACCCTTGCAAATCGCCTAGTGACGTAATCGACTAGGCTAGGAAGGGGCAGAAGTCACAAATAACTACAAAATCGAGGTATTTACAAGCATTAAAAAAAATTAAAATGGGCATCGTAAAAACTAGGAGATAAGGGCATGCAGCACAGACAATGTTAAAAAAATGGGTGGAACTCCGCTTTAAGCTTTGGCAATAAAACCTGGAAGCTGATTGGTTTCTATGCAGAAGTGAGATTGATTTTGCACTCTCCAGCTTTAGTAAATAAACCCCAAAGTTTCAATACAAATGGTTCTATGCACCCAGAGACAAATGTACATTTAAAGCCAAACTCCATGCAGATATAAAAATCACATATGAATGCAACTCTGTATTCAATAATACATCAGTAAATGTACAATATGCATGTAAATGTAAGTAGCTGAAGTACTTGAATTTAACTTGAAACCAGTCTCTTGCAGTCCCTGTACAGCAAAGCTTAGACTGGGGGAGATAGAAGCAGAACAAGAAGCCAGGGCGCTGCAGTACCATGAGCCTACTGATAAGAGGAGAGATCAGAGAGATTAGCTCATCAGTCTGCTGCTTCTCCTTTTACTGTCCAGGGGGACAGTTACTGCACTTATTTCTTGAACCATTGGTTGCTTCAAATGTCGTTTTCACAAACATTGCAGTGATGTCAGGGGGCTCTCGAGAGCCTCCGTCTGCAGAAACGTATCAATGCTGATAAACCAGTAGCTGTACTCTTTGCGCAAGCACACCACTAGACACACGACCTTAAAGGTATGGTGGTATACCATCTTCATCCCATAGGGTTAATAGCTTATTATTGCAAAAAGAATCCCACCGGCTTTAATGCTGCACATGGTGGCTCCCAGGAGGAGTTTGGTAAGAATGAAGCAGTTGAATCCATCATTACATCTACTTACATCAACCTATGCCAAATATTGGAGAAAAAGTCTTTACTATACTGGCACACAAAAAACTTTCAAGACTACACCAAAGAGGATATCAATCCCTTTGGTTTACGAGTCCAAATTTTTCCCTCCTTTGAGATAATAGACCCTAGTTTCAAGCAGCAATGGGAGGATAATCTGAAACTCTGCTCAAAAAACATGATGTCATTACTGATTGGAGAATACAATAAACGTACAATCGAACTGGATAAACAGAATGACATATTGCAAAAAGTTCTGGTTTCATACCAAACTCATGCTCTAGTCTCTGATCTAGACAACAAATTGAAAATTCACCTCCAAAAATTTAACAAGGATATTCTAATCAGTAAGGATAAGAAATTACATCGTGACTTGAAAGCCTTCAGGGAAGGTAAAGCGTATAGATGGCACCAAACTATACTTCATAAACGTCCACCACAACATAATGTTAAAACATCCAAATACAATGACAATTTTATGTCTTCTACACATTCCTCTGCCTCTTCAATTTCTTTACCAGCTTCTGGCACATCCAAACACTCACGACGGTCCAAACGCCGACGACATGGTGACAGTTCTCATGATCATTCCTCTTCCTCACTAAGTGATACACATCAGATTGAAGGTAATGTACGCACTACCACCTCCACATGTTCTGATGCACACACAAGCACCCCAGCACCTGACACTACCCACCTCACTCGGCATCACATGCACCCTTTAACCCACACTTCAACCACTCCCTACAAACAAACCCCCATGCGTGGGACTTTTTTAGACCAACTACGCAATCAATCACAGAGCCACCAAATCAAGAACAAACCCACCAAAAAAATCAGCACGAATCCACAACATTAAATATAGTTAATTTATCCACCTACAAATTAACACCAGACGAACACCAGGTTTTGGCTAGAGGCCTAACCTTCTGTCCTGATTTTTGCCTCAATAAATTCGATGTCATCAAAGACGTTCACCTCTACATTAGAAACATTCTACTCAAGTCCCTCTACGCCAAATCCAACACTGCAACAATCACGGCACCTACACCATCACCCCCCCCCCATGTGGAAGCCCTGGACCTCCTCATATCCCTTTTGGAAGAGGGGGAGTCTGAGGATCTCATTGATCCCATGGAGCTTGAAGAATTACTCGGTGTAATCAACAAGACCGCCCCAGACACCGTATTAACACACACTCCCAAACTTAAAAAACCATCATCTCAATACCCACCTCCCAGCTCCAACCATAATGCAGCTACTTTCTTGAAAATGGTCACAAAAGACATAAATAATCTAGTGAGTCCTTCACAATCTCTATCCAATTTTTCCACTCGGGAACAAAAAGCACTAAAAACCTTGGCTTCTAATACCCATTTGGTAATTAAACCATCCGATAAGGGAGGGAATGTCGTCATCATGAACAGTGACGACTACACTGAAATGTGTTTGTCCATACTAAATAACTCAGATTGGTACCGAGCTATCCCTCCAAGCCTAATAGACCGCTTCTCCAGGGAATTCTATGCCCTTGTGGATGAAGCCTATTACTCAAATACGATTTTGAAACCCACGTCGGAATACATACGTACCAGTCACCCACGCATTGCAACATTCTATGCGTTACCTAAAATCCACAAAAACCCGAATAAACCACCAGGTCGTCCAATTGTTTCCGGCTGTGGTAGCCTAACGGAAAATCTCAGCCAGTTGGTGGACAATTATTTACAACCTCTAGTAATTAAACTTCCTTCCTATGTACGAGACACCATCCACTTTTTACAGATATTGGAGGGCCTCCGCGTCGATGGCGATACCATCTTGGTCGCCATCGACGTCGAGGCCCTATACAGCTCCATTCCACACCATTTAGGCTTAGCAGCCATAAAACACAAACTGACTTTCTCTAACTCTCCAGATCCCCAATATGATGAGTTTGTTATACAAGCTCTTCAATTTATTTTTGAACACAACACCTTCTCCTTCAATGGCGTCCACTACCTCCAGGTGCAGGGGGTTGCGATGGGGACCCGGTGTGCCCCGTCGTATGCCAACCTGTACCTGGGGGAGTGGGAGCGCCAACTGTGGCATGATCCAGGCATCAGTGTCTTTGCGGACCACATAGTGGCTTGGCATCGTTATATCGACGACATTTTCATGTTGTGGCAGGGCCCCTCCCCCCAACTACAGCAATTTTTGAACTATATCAATCAGAATGAACTGAATTTACGGTTCACTATGACCCACAATACACATGAACTACCCTTTTTGGACGTTCTCGTCCGAAAGTGTCGAGATGGGTCGCTGTCCAGCCAACTATTTCGTAAACCCACGGCTGGAAACTCACTACTTCATGCGGGTAGTTTCCATCCAAAGCCACTCCTAGCGTCTATACCATACAGCCAATATCTCCGTGTTCGCCGCAATTGCTCAGATGAATCGTCCTTTCTAAAAGAAGCTGGGGCATTACAGACACGACTCTTGGAACGTGGATATTCTGCGGCTTCCTTGAGGCGAGCCTTTAGGAGAGTCCGAGATATCCCCCGCAAGGATTTACTACATAAAACCCAAGATCCCAACACTCCCCAACAAACTTCAAAAACATTAACTTCTGATCCAATTACTCGTATAGTCACCACATACTCTAATCAACACAAACAAATTAAACGCATTTTTAACAAATACTGGCACCTTCACACAATGGACACCCAGCTTTCCACTTTTGTACCTGACAAACCACCTGTCGCCTACCGTAGGGCACCCTCGATTGGAGACAGGTTGGTCTCAAGTGAGTTCAGAGCCCAGAAGGGGGACCCCTGCATACGCCGGGGTACTTTTTCCTGCGGCGGCTGCAATTACTGTTAGTACATGGATAGACGTTCAAAAATCCTATTACCGAACCAGTGACTCTTTTATCCCAAACACTACGTGAATTGCAAAACCCCCGGCGTGCTATACCTCCTATCATGTGAATGCGGAGGATACTACGTCGGGAAAACCAAAAATGAGTTCTGGAAAAGAATATACCAACACACACTATCGATCACTAAACGTGACCCAGACACCCCTATAGGCCGACACATGGCCGCTATCCATCCATTTTCTCTCCCCAAAGTCACATTCTTAGCTTTGGACCGAGTACACTTTGGTT
>BLSH010323971.1:594082-629236 GCA_018402905.1 Glandirana rugosa | reverse complement strand
ATGGTTTCATTCTGACTTTTTTTTTATCGTTAGTTCTTTCTTACCGTTCATCCTGTAGTACCATAATTCCTTGGACCCTCGGTTTCTCTCCCTCTTTGAGGGTTCAACATACGATAGGGGACCTGAAATGTCCGTCAACCACATATACCATGTTTTTTTTTCTTTTCTTTAATCCTTTATCATTTTTATTTCAAAATAATCATGTTTTTGTATATTATATAAGGTTGTAACCTTACTCGACCCTGTATCTCAAGGGGCGAGTGAAGTTTAATTACACACCTAATGTTTTAATTGACCGAAACATGTTGGGATATCTGAGAAATAGCCCCAAGACCCTGCTCATTAAGCGGCTCCTTGAATGTGTCTATTCTCACATGCATCCAAGCATTTCTAAGTATACACGCTGTTCAAACTGTAGTACCATGTTGAGACAAATTTATCTTTTGTCCCTTTATAACTGCATTTGATGTATGTATTGTTTGAATTTAATTTATCATTTGATTTTGTAATCCACACATTAATTTGAAGTGAGCGGGGAACTCTATGTCCCAGCTCATTCCAATGTTGGAATATATTATATGTTTTTGTACTAATAAAACTTTATTTTTACTATTTCCTAATTTCTTTTCTTTTTTTTTGTACCATATACACCAACTGCCTGTAAAGTCCAGGGGATAGCATACAACTTGGGAGTTTCTCCCTCTCTTTGGCTCCCAGGTTCCTTAATACCATGATGTCCTACTTGCCATTCTTTCTTGATTGCTATTTTTTTTTCAGTCTTACTTTGGTAGTGCTCACATAATGTTTTTTATACATTTGTTGAATATTTGATCACTCCTATGGTTGTCTCGTATGAGCACTACTTTGCACCTGTGTGATCTAATGGTTGAGTACATTCCATGTGTTTTAACAGCCAGAATAAGCATCCCATGTCCCCATGATGACAAAGGCCGATCGAATGGAGATAATGCCATTCGCTGGCCAGACTGACAAAACCATTAACGTGACTGCAGAAACAGTCACAGCCCAGAAAATGAGAACAATTGCCTCAACACTTATTTCCTGGATTTCTAAAAGAGACTTGTAGATTGTGATCACGTAGCAGCCGAAAGCCACATGTGTAAGTGATGAGGACCCATGAACTTTACAGTGTTCCATCACAAGTGTAGCGCCCTTCGAGTTTGGGTACTAGTGAGTGTATATACTTTTTGTCTCTCTCTGCTTAACAGGAGAGTAGATAGGCAAATTTACATGCTATCTGCTTATCAGAGAGCCTTGATTTGAGTAAGGTCTGCTCAGCGTGCTCTGGTGCTGATTCACGTGGTCTACAGAGTTTTACCCTGCCCAGTAGTATGGGTGGGAGAAGTGGGGTTGGACAGTGGGAGAAAAACCCAGCCAGTGACAGCAGATGTATTCGAGGGTGGTTCTGACCAGCTAGTAGTGGAGTGGCCCCCACTGCATCTTGGGCGAACACCTTCATATAAAAGGGAGCACATGGGCTCAAGGTTAGGAGTTCCAGCCCACCCAGACCTCAGGGGTAGAGGCGTGTGTTTAGCTCCTGGCTGCTAGACCTGAGGGCCTATCCAGGAGGCTGCCGGTTGCTAGGCCTGGTTGAGGCCTAGCCAGATGCTGAAGCTGCAGCCCAGAGTTCTTTAGAAGCTGACAGAGGGAGGACGTCCTTGGATTCAGTCTGATATCACTGTGGCAAAGTGCTTGGAAGTTGGAAGGAGGCTGCCAACTGTCCCAGGACATGGTGTGAGTACTGACCCATGAAGGGATCCCTTAGACTGTGTTGCTAGAATTTCCCCTGGCCTCATAATCAGCTAATTGGGTGTGCCAGCTAGAAAGGAGACACTGATGAGTGTCTTGAAGAAGAAAGTCCTTTATTGCTTAACCACTTGCCGACCGTCAATCGGCAATTGACGGCGGCAAAGTGGCTCTGTCACGCGGATCGCCGTCATACGACGGCGGCCACATGATCGAGCCTAGTGAGCGCGCGCGCGCCGCCGGAGGCGCGCCCGCGCGCTCACTGTGTCCGGGGAGCTGGTGCGGCGGCTTCGATTGCCGCCGGCTACCCGCGATGGCCCCCCCGGAGCGAAGGAGCGGAGGTCCGTGTAAGTAAACACGGACCTCTGCTCTGTGAAGGGGGAAGGACTGTGATCACATCCTTCCTGTACATGAAGGCTGTGACCACTTCCCTTCTCCTGTTAGGGCAGCCCCCCTACAGTTAGAACACGCCCAGGGAACATACTTAACCCTTAGCGCGCCCCCTGCAGGTTAACCCCTTCACTGCCAATGGCATTTACACAGTAATCAGTGCATTTTTATAGCACTGATCGCTGTATAAATGCCAATGGTCCCAAAAAAGGGTCAAAATGGTCCGACGTGTCCGCTGAAATATCAAAGTACCGCAAAAAATCGCAGATCGCCGCCATTATTAGTAAAAAATCAAAAAAAAAAAAAAACTCCAAAAATGAATTCTCATCACCCGTAAACGCGACCACTTTTGCGCAAACCAATCAATAAACGCCAATTGCGATTTTTTTTTATCGCAAATATGAGGAAGAATATAAATCGGCCAAAAACGGTGAAAAAAAATGTTTTTTTATATTTTTTTTGGATTTGTATTTTAGCAAAAAGTAAGAAATTTGGGTTTTTTTGCAAAATTGTCGCTCTTCTTTTGTTTATAGCGGCGATCAAAAATGACGCAGAGGGGATCAAATACCATCAAAAGAAAGCTCTATTTGTGGGAAAAAAAGGACGCAAATTTCGTTTGGGTACAACGTCGCAGGACCGCGCAATTGACAGTTAAAGCGACGCAGTGCCGAATCGCAAAAAGGGCTCCGGTCCTAAAGCTGGAAATCCTTCCGGTCCTTAAGTGGTTAAAGATGGAATTGTTTCATTAGGACCAGCTTTGTTAAGTGCACCACTGAGATTAGACTGCTATACAGAGCTAGGGAGAAGTTGTCCTCAGCTGAAGTCAGTTAACTTAGAGTATCCCATACCCTTTCCTTCTCCTATCCAAGTTCTACAATAAAGCATTGAAAATTCATCCCCTAGACTGGTCATTGAAAACGAGCAGGACTGTGTGTGCACCTGGCAGTGTGAAATCCACGTTGACTGGCTACAGGATAATCAGAGGGAGGCCCAGGAACAAATATAAATTACATTAGCAGCTCCTCCGGGGGTACCGCTACACAAGTACAGACAAAAAACTGGTGAAATGACGGCGAAACTGTCAAGTATTTGAATAAAGTCCAGTGTGAAATGGTTTTGAAGTTTGGTTGTTGCAAGAGATTTATCATATGGAGTGAGTATACAGTAGTGCACAGGGTCCCCTTTGTGTTTTTAAGAGCCATATACTGAAGTTTGAATAAAACATGTTTTAAGTAGTAAGTCGTTGATCAGAGCAATCTCCTTTCATTTATGAAGGGTATTCAGTTTGATTTACTGATCAAATATACATTGACAATTTAGTAGTTAAAAAGCAGTCTGCTTAATTCAAACCTCAGTAAAAGCTTCCAATTATAAATCTCTCACAGCAGATTTATCATAGGAAGCTTTTACTGAGGTTTCAATAAAGTATATATCTTTGTTACTAATAAATTGTTGATGTTATTTTTCAAAGAAGGTTACTATCTGAACTAATTTACTTCTCGTAATTAGGAGATATATGGTTTCCTTGGAGTCACTGTGTTTTCTTTTATCAGAATGTAGTCAATAGACTTTATATAACCCCCCCCACCAGTGCTAAGGCAGATAACATTCAGTAAAGAGAGCGGGCTCAGTCAGCCATGAGCCCTGACTGGGTGTTTGAGCTGTCACCTGGTCCAGTAGCACAGCATTCAAAGTGTGTTTAAGTCATTGCATGCTGGGGCATCAACTATTTAGTTTGGTCTACTCCTGTAAAGCATAGTATAGTATAGTTTTGAGCAGGCGGAGGGGGGTGGGGGAGGGCTAGTGGGTGGCACTGTTGTCACTGCCGATAGTACCCTAATTAGAGACATGTTCACGATTGCATAGCCTATGTGGCATAGTGGTAAATCCATCTCTGCTTATTACAAACCTTGTTCTGCTAATGTGGCAGCATCGCATCGACAGTAGTGCAATGAAAATTAATGTGCAATGCCATTCATTCTGAACAGCACCTATTGCACATATTCAGTGATAACAAGCACACCTGTTTCATATTGCACTGCTATGCACAGAAGTGAATTGCCTTGTGGTGCTCTGCGTTGTCCAAAATGGCACACCTTTGTTTCATGCATTGCTGCTCATTTAAACATGAGTGAATAAAGTGATCCCCTCTTATAAAATGTGAATCAATGCTTGATGGAGTGCACATTAATGTGGTGGAAATCTGTTATTTTTTTTTTTTATTGATCCGTTATTTTAGTTGACTAATCACTAGGGTTCATACATCTATATTTAGGTAGCTCTGAACTTCAACCAACATCTAGTTTGCTATAAAACAGTAGGTCATCATCAACCACCATTTGTTTTCCTTTAGGATAAACTTGTTTTACCCTCATCCATAGAGGGACACAGGAAGTCTTTAACCTTTGGTTTATATTGCCACCCACAGGAAGATTGGACACTAGTAACAAAAACTGTTAGCCAGCACAGGACAACCCTGTTCACAACAAGGGTGCCTCGGTTTTGTGTTATTGTCCTCAGGAGAGTGAATGTGCATTCTTCAGCTCTGCTCCCCCAAATCAGCGAAGGAAGTGGGAGACCACTCCCTCAGGTTTACTACTACGTTCCACACTCAATTTAGAAAGATGGAACATATTTTGTCCAGCCATTGGAGCATCTTTACAGCAAGACCCGCATCTCAATACCATTTTACCTGACCGCCCACGAGTGACTTACCGAAGGGCCCCTAATCTAAAGAACAAGATCGCCCCTAGCAAACTTAAAACCACTAAGGCTGTTTCCTCTATGCCAGTATTAATACCCTTGGTTGGCATGTATCGGTGTGGTAAAGCCCTATGCAAGACATGTAAATTTGTTCAACATGGTAAAAAATCTTTTTGCTGTAAGGGAAAAACATACAAATTAGACAAATTCTACAACTGTTCTTCTGAATTTGTTGTTTATGGCCTTACCTGCCCCTGTGGTCTGCTATATGTAGGGCGCACTATCCAGACACTTAGACAGAGGTTCGGACAGCATCGTAGGTACATTGAAGAGGGAATAGATCCACACAGTGTCCCACGACACTTTGCGGAGGTCCACAAAAAATCCACCGTGGGATCGCAGGTCTGGGTTATAGAGCAGATACCCTCACATCTCTCTGCCGCAGAACGTTTTAAAAAATTGTGTGCTAGGGAAACGTTCTGGATCTATAACCTAGACGTGCTCTCGCCGGGTGGCCTTAATGTAGCTATTGAGGTGTCAACCATTATTTAACTGTAATTTAACTTTCTTCCCTTTTTTTTTTTTTTTTTTTTTTTCCTTCAGACCCCCTGTAGTGTGTTTATTTTATTTATGTATTTATTTATTTCAAATGTATGTGTGTATATATATACACATATATTGTGGTGCATTATATTACCGCCTACAGGCACAATTTTTGCCTGACATAATACTCAGTAGGTAGGGTTTTGCACTCTAGACCCCCTGTAGTGTGTTAATTAATTTATAATAATTTTTTTTTTTTTTTTTTTTTTTTACATTGTGGTGTATTAAGTTACCGCACACTAGCACACATCTTGCCTGATATAACACTCAGTAGGTAGGGTTTTACATTTTAAACCTTTTTTATTGATGGCGGTTGCTGACCTATATAATTACCAGGATCTCTGCTTTTATACTAGATACATTTCTGTTGGTTATATAAATTTGTATCCATGTTTTATCTATCATACGCTTTCAATATGGTCATCAGAATGATATTTATATTTTGATTAATGTTATGGTATGAATTTCCCTTCAGTTACATAAGATATATATACTTTTTTATAATTTACTATTAGCACTATGTATCTTGTACTGTTAATGTTGTTTCATATACACACTATATAGATTATATCCCTTTGCCTTCATCATCCTTTTCTCCCCTCCCTCTTCCGGCCCCTCTGGTATTTAGTTTTATTCTCGAAACCATCCCCTTTTCTTTTATTGGTACCACCCCGCCCCTTACTTTGCACATAAAACAAACCCCTTTGGTCCTGACCTATAGCTTGATAAAGGAGCGTGGCTGCCACACCAATCGCAGCACGCCAGCTCGGATAACGCGTCGCTGTCCAGTGACGTCATCATCCTGGGACTCTAGCTGCCACAGAACCAAGCCTCATTTCAGGATTCCCCTGTCTCCGGCCGGTTACCAACTCACAGGGACGCTTGCTGCAGTTCATGATGGTGCTATGAATCCTGGCCTATGGACGTCTCACTGATGTTACCCCTTTGAGGACCTGCTCATGTGCTTTTATCTTCTGTCTCATGTGAGTTGCCAATTGTTGGTTTTAATAAACTGTTTTTAAAGTCTGCACTTAGAGGCGCCTCTTTTCTTCTTTTCCAGTGTTATAAGGACTTTGCTTCTGGTTCTAAGAAGGCTGACCTTTGTGCCGGGACTTTTTACTAATGCTGGTTCTTATACCAGCCACATATGGACTATTTTAAAGACTTGATGGGATTTATATGTTTTTCCAGGGTGTTGCGCCATATACTTGTTTGCTCTGCTGTTCAGTGCAGTTATGCTGCATATTTTTTTCTACTATCAACAGCTGCAGGTGGATTCATGCCAGATATGTTAACTCCTGGAAGTCCTTCCAATCAACCAAAGGGTGCAGGTTTCCCCATGTTATACTGGTGTTTTCTCTGTGACAACCTTGAATTTCTGGAAGTTCTGAATTAGTCTACGGCTACTGGAATATTCAGGCCGCATGTGCAAATCCTAAAAAGCTCTCCAGTTAGCCAAGCAGTGGAGGTTTCCAGTTCATTATATACAGTGGCTCTCTCTGTAACAATCCTGCAGTTGCCAGTGACAGGTCAGGCCAATATGTCTAGTGATTCTTTATGGATTTATTGGTTCAGAGCGGAGGCAGCTTTCCTGTCTCAACCTCTCACTCTTGTGTGTAGGTAGCAGGCTTATGCTGGGTTGAGTTTTCCTCTATTTGGTGCTGAAGCTACGTATGAGGAATTTGCTACCAAAATATGCCATTATATGTTAACATTCTCCTTTTATCCTGGGTTTGTCTACTTAATCCACAATTTAAGTTGGACCTCGTCTCTGTGAGAGGACTACTGCCGTCTCTGAGGCATCCACTTCTAAGGTATAGGGCTAGGCAGGATCAGGGTGTTTGAGGACAGGAGTGGAAGTGAACATCTTTTTGAGACTTGAGAAGGCTTTTTTGGCCTCGGGAGTCCAGCGGAAGCGTGAGTCCTGTTTGGTAAGCTGGGTTATGGGCGTGATGACTGCCGAGAACCCCTTGATGAATTTCCGGTAAAAGTTTTCAAAGCTGACAAAACACTGGACTCACTTCTTGTCGACTGGTGCTGGCCAGTCTAAGATGGTCTGCGGGTCCATGGTGATTCCAGAGGTGGAGATGTTAAATCCCAGGATGGAAAAGCTGGCGCACTCAAAGGCGCATTTTTCCGCTTTGGCATATAGACCATATTGTCAGAGGCAGGTAAACACACTTTTTACATGCCTGCGGTGCTCTTCCAGTGAGGGGGAGAAAATTAGAATGTCGTCCAATTAGACAACTACAAACTGGTCCAGGTAGTCCCGAAAGACATTGTTCACCAAGTGCTGGAATGTCGCGGGGGCGTTGCAAAGTCCAAAGGGCATCACGAGATATTCGTAATGACTGAACCGAGTTTGGAATGCCGTCTTCCACTCATCCCCTTCATGGATGTGAATAAGGTTATACGCCCCACGGAGGTCCAGCTTCGTGAAGACAGTTGCTGTTCCAAGCCTCTGAAAAAGCTCCGGGACCAAAGGCAGGGCGTACCGGTTCTTGCCGGGGATCCGATTAAGATCCCGGTAATCAATTCAGGGCCTAAGGGAATGGTCCTTCTTCTCCACAAAGAAGATCCATGCTCCTGCTGATGAGGTAGATGGTCTGATGAACCCCTTTTTCTGGTTTTCGTCTAGGTATGGCTTGAGGGCTACTGATTCCGCCTCGGACAAAGGAAAAAGCCGACCGAACGAAACCTCAACCCCTGGTAGGAGGTTGATCGGACAGTAGTAGGGCCTGTGCGGTGGGAGGACGTCAGCCCCCTTTTTACTAAACATGACCAGGAAATCGTGATAGGGCGCTGGGACGGCCAGGTGGGAGTCCTGGTCATTATCAGTGTCCAGACAGAGCACAGACAAGGGGTTTTCCTGGGGCTGCGGTAGGCAGTGATGGAGACAGTAGGAGGAACTGAAGTGTACTTCACCGGTGGCCCAGTTAATGTGGGGGTTGTGAGTCCGGAGCCATGGGAGGCCTAGGATGACCGGAAACAGGGGGGACGCAATGGCATCCAGTAGCAGAGACTCCAAGTGGCCTCCCTCCATCTTGGTAAGCACAGGGATTGACAGTGCCAGACTTAATGGTTGACCCATCGGCAAGCCGGACCACCATGGGATGACCCTTGGGTTGGAGTGATATCTGATGGTGCCCTGCGAAGGTGGTGTCAACAAAGCAGCTGCATGCACCTGAGTCAAGGATAGCCTGTACTGGCCGAAATTAGAACTGTCGTTCGAAATTCTTACCGTTAGTATGCTCCTTTCGACAGCCGATTTTGATTTATTGGACAACAAAAGCTGGATGTGCAGGCTATAAATTTTGTTTCGTAAAAAATACGTCCGATTTTCGTAGAATTAGTACGGTTTCGTACGGAAAAAGTCATACGATCACGACTACGCATGCTCAGAAACGAAAAAATACATACAGAATTATTCATCACATTACATTACTTCTGACATTGAATTCGGTTGTACAAAAATTTTCCTATTGTTGGTACACTCTTCACTTTCTCATTGAGACAAGCATCCAACAGAAAAAGGGCGTTCTGTCGTCCGAAATTTGCATGGGGTGTACGTGGCTTTAGTCTTTTCACCATTTCTTTGCACCTACTAGGTAATAATGAGATTTGTGGTGCATTCCATCTATGTATGTTGCAAACTTATGGAATCTAACTTTAAGAATGATAAATGTTGAAAAAATTCTTTCAGTGTCAACCTCAACAGTAAAACAGCCTTTTTTGTATTTTTAATAAGTTCATGTGCTCTTGTATATAAACTCAACAAAAACAAACCTGACTTAAGCTCTACCTACTCCTAGTAAGAATATATATACAAAATCCTAACATTTTTGCAGGCATTTACATTGATGCAAGGGGGGTTATACAATACCTTCACATATGTCTATGTGGGACTGGAATTGATAGATCTCTTTGGAGCTACCCCACATTTATACACCCTCTGTACTACTATATGTAACCTGGGACCACTGGAATACACATATATCCCTGGATGTGACATTATTCCTCCTTAGTTGCCAAAGCCCTCAGCCCCCTGCTACCAATGACACAATTTACCACAAATCACTACATCATTTCCCATGTGACTGGATTATTTATTTATTTTTTCACTGGAGTTGGGAGGTGTACACTACTTATCTCGTTGTGTCCGTTATTATGGGAGCAGGACCCAAATGAGTGGGGGGGGGGGGGGTGTTATGTTGAATCTTTTAATAACATGTTTGTCATGTCTTGTATTTGATTTTATCAGTGTCTAGTTTCGACAAGTCAAGTGACCCCATTTTTGCCACCAATAAACCTTTTTGAACTTTCTAATACACATGCCTATGCAGTCAATTGGTAACATATACAGTCAGGTCCATAAATATTGGGACATCGACACAATTCTAATGTTTTTGGCTCTATACACCACCACAATGGATTTGAAATGAAACGAAAAAGATGTGCTTTAACTGCAGACTTTCAGCTTTAATTTGAGTGTATTTACATTCAAAGCGGGTGGACGGTATAGGAATTACAACAGTTTGTATATGTGCCTCCCACTTTTTAAGGGACCACAAGTAATGGGACAGATTAACAATCATAAATCAAACTTTCACTTTTTAATACTTGGTTGCAAATCCTTTGCAGTCAATTACAGTCTGAAGTCTGGAACACATAGACATCACTAGACGCTGGGTTTCATCCCTGGTGATGCTCTGCCAGGCCTCTACTGCAACTGTCTTCAGTTCCTGCTTGTTCTTGGGGCATTTTCCCTTCAGTTTTGTCTTCAACAAGTGAAATGCATGCTCAATCGGATTCAGGTCAGGTGATTGACTTGGCCATTGCACAACATTCCACTTCTTTCCCTTAAAAAACTCTTTGGTTGCTTTCGCAGTGAAACACTTCAGAATGCATCTGCTGCTTTTGTCAGCAGTCACATCATCAATAAATACAAGAGAACCAGTTCCATTGGCAGCAATCCATGCCCACGCCATGACACTACCACCACCATGCTTCACTGATGAGGTGGTATGCTTTGGATCATGAGCCGTTCCTTTCCTTCTCCATACTCTTCTCTTCCCATCACTCTGGTGTCCATAGGATGTTGTTCCAGAACTGTGAAGGCTTTTTTAGATGTTGTTTGGCAAACTCTAATCTGTCCTTCCTGTTTTTGAGGCTCACCAATGGTTTACATCTTGTGGTAAAACCCTCTGTATTCACTCTGGTGAAGTCTTCTCTTGATTGTTGACTTTGGCACACATACACCTACCTCCTGGAGAGTGTTCTTGATCTGGCCAACTATTGTGAAGGGTGTTTTCTTCACCAGGGAAAGAATTCTTCGATCATCCACCACAATTGTTTTCCGTGGTCTTCTGGGTCTTTTGGTGTTGCTGAGATCACCGGTGCGTTCTTTCTTTTTAAGGATGTTCCAAACAGTTGATTTGGCCACACCTAATGTTTTTGCTATCTCTCTGATGGGTTTGTTTTGTTTTTTCAGCCTAATGATGGCTTGCTTCACTGATAGTGACAGCTCTTTGGATCCCATATTGAGAGTTCACAGCAACAGATTCCAAATGCAAATAGCACACTTGAAATGAACTAATTATGGAATAACACACACCTGGCCATGGAACAGCTGAGCAGCCAATTGTCCCATTACTTTTGGTCCCTTAAAAAGTGGGAGGCACATATACAAACTGTTGTAATTCCTACACCATTCACCTGATTTGGATGTAAATACCCTCAAATTAAAACTGAAAGTCTGTAGTTTCAATTCAAATCCATTGTGGTGGCGTATAGAGCCAAAAACATTAGAATTGTGTCGATGTCCCAATATTTATGGACCTTATTTATCATAGGCTTACCAATAGGTACAAGTACAAGTTTGAGGTTTACAACCAATTTAAATGGTTTGTTTCATCTCTGTAAACTGATACCTCTGGAAGAGAGCTTGTTCTTTTGATAAACAACAGACTTACTGGCCAGATCACAAGATAAAAATTGAAGAAAGAAAGCCTGAAAAAAGGAAACAAATGCAGCCATCATATCTAAGAATTTGGTAAGCTGCAATATAAAAATGTTTGCTTTTGGGTTTAATACAGCATAGACTTCTTGTGTCTCTCAAAGAATTAGGAGAAAGGGATTTAGCAGTAAGTACACATTTCCTTTTTTCCCCATTTCATCCTTGTTTGCATACCAGTGCTTCTGACCTTTTCCAGTCTGCTTCAGCCATGTACTGTGTACATGCACATACTCCAACAGTGGCTGGATTTCTCAAGACCGGCTTCCTGATAGTGACAACGCAGATAATGCTTGCACTATGAGCCTTGACACGTCTGCTTATAGTCTCCATGGAAAACACATGTAGCAGGGTAACAATGGAAAGGAGCACTTCAGAGACAGGGATCAAGTGTAACCTAATAACAAGAAGTGCTTAAAGTGTAAAAAATAATATAGCATATACAATTGCTACACAAATCATATTGTAATTGAATGTTTTTAAAAATTACCTTTTTCTTTCAATCTATAGCGCTCTAATCTTCTGTAAAATGCAATGCAATATGGCAATCTGGAGAAGTTTTCTACACTCTACAATGTTGTACAGTATACCCCACAGATATGTTATTTCTTGCTTGTGTGATTGGCTCACTGATCTGCACTAACTAGTCAGATTTTGGGCACCCCCTGCAACAAATATGTCATTTTTGGTGACATACTGTCAAAGGCAAATCAGGTCTAAAGGAAAGCAGACCCTGTAACTTCCCTCATTAGAACCCTGCAAATTCAGCAGCTGATTGATAACTATAAAATCACTCTCATTAGATCCACGTTCCACATGGAGAAAGAGAAACAAACCACTATTTCTTCAGAATGCAAAGGGAAGGAGTCTGCAACAAACTTTGTTAAAATCCCTACAACAACCCCAAAAGGTAATGTTTTTTGTCAACAAAAGTGGAGTTGCACTTTAAACATTTTATGGCAGCATTTTCAGATAATATTTATATAAAGCCTGTAGACTTAAAAAGATTGAAAATTACTTTTGAAATTACAATTATAAGTAAGCGGCTGGAGAGGCTGAGTCAGGTGCCAATCAAGGCTCCTGGGTGGATCCCGACCATATGGTCGTGATCCTTCCCCAATCAGTACCATCTCTGTGACATCAACCGACAGTGGGCTTCAGCCCGGTGTCAGCTAAAAATGGATCGCAGGAGTGCAGTACGAATTGCACTCCTGTGGTCCACTATAGAAGTACAGCCAAATAAGCTTTACAGCCAAATAAGATTGAGATTTGATTTGAACATAATAAACAGTTTAATAAACCTTGATGTACTATATACTTGGATAATAATAGTGTATTGGGGAAAACTGTTTAACAATATACAGCTACAATATACAAAATACAATATATAGCTATCCATTTTAAACCTTTTGAAATGTACACATAAGTGCAATATTTGCATTGCGAGAACCAGCTTCTGATAGGAGAGCTTTAATGACGCATACACTTGGCATAATCTTATTTTCTTGTCCACTTTGTTAACCTTTCAGGGGATTTTCAGCATTTCTCTGCCAAAAAAACAATGGTTCATGCTAGCTTCTCCCTGCTGCACTGGCCCTCATCTGTCTCCTTCTTGGAGCCCTCCTGACTCCTAGGCTTAAATGTCCTCTGTCTGCCACGGTGGAGCCCTGAACTATAGCCACTTCTCTAATATAGTTCTGCACACACTTGCACACTCAATGTGCTGGTTGTCCACAAAGACCGAACAAAGAAATGGAGATTTCATCACTCCCAAATATCTATGAAGCCATCAAACTCCAGGTCCCAAACTGGTTTTACCAACCTCCAAGGAAACAAAAAAAAAAATTTTGTTCTGAACACAGATGCCATTCAGTATATGGTTTGCATCTTCTGAATGAATGCAACGCATTCCCTGATTGGATGAGGTGGAAACCGTGAAGTCAAGTACACCTCTCAACCTCATCCAGTCAGAAAATGCTTTGTGATGTGACCCTGCTGCTGAATGACATCAAAATCACATATGTGGTTCCCACAATGAGCTTCAGTAATGTACTTTCCTCTCTGCAGTACCAGCACCTCCACCTCCTCCTCCCACTTCTGTATCTCTGAGGCTGAGCAGAGAAATATGCACTTCCAGGCCAATCACCTGCCCCTCCTGGACTACCTTGTTAACCCTTCCCATTCACAGTGCTGACAAAGCAAGGTTCAGCAGTGTGTAGAAGTGTGTGCCTTATTTATTAACTGCATACCACATCAGTTTTGTGTACCCCAAATAACCTTAGGACTCATTTACACCACGTGCCCTGGGACTGCGCTGGGCACCCTTGCCCAGTGCAATCCCAAAGAAAGATAAAGCAAAATGCCTTGTTTCATATAATATATATAGCCACTTGCCATCTGACCCATAAGGGAGGCTTTCCTGGGCAGGATCACGTATATATATTTATATATACAGTATCTCACAAAAGTGAGTACACCCCTCACATTTTTGAAAATATTTTATTATATCTTTTCATGTGACAACACAGAAGAAATTACACTTTGCTACAATGTAAAGTAGTGAGTGTACAGCTTGTATAACAGTGTAAATTTGCTGTCCCCTCAAAATAACTCAACATACAGCCATTAATGTCTAAAACGCTGGCAACAAAAGTGAGTACACCCCTATGTGAAAATGTCCAAATTGGGCCCAAAGTGTCAATATTTTGTGGGGCCACCATTATTTTCCAGCACTGCCTTAAGCCTCTTGGGCATGGAGTTCACCAGAGCTTTAAAGGGTTGCCACTGGAGCCCTCTTCCACTCCTCCATGACGACATCACAGAGCTGGTGGATGTTAGAGACCTTGCTCTTCTCCACCTTCCATTTGAGGATGCCCCACAGAGGCTCGATAAGGTTTAGGTATGGAGAAATGCTTGGCCAGTCCATCACCTTTACCCTCAGCCTCTTTAGCAAGGCAGTGGTCATCTTGGATGTGCGTTTGGGGTCGTTATCATGTTGGAATACTGCCCTGCAGCCCAGTCTCCAAAGGGAGGGGATCATGCTCTGCTTCAGTATGTCACAGTACATGTTGACATTCATGGTTCCCTCAATGAACTGTAGCTCCCCAGTGTCGGCAGCACTCATGCAGCCCCAGACCATGACACTCCTATCACCATGCTTGACTATAGGCAAGACACACTTGCCTTAGTACTCCTCTTCTGGTTGCCGCCACACACACTTGACACCATCTGAGCCAAAAAAGTTTATCTTGGTCAAACCAGATCACAGTTCCAGTAATCCATGTCCTTAGTCTGTTTGTCTTCAGCAACTGTTTGTGGGCTTTCTTGTGCATCATCTTTAGAAGAGGCTTCCTTCTGGAATGACAGCCATGCAGACCAATTTGATGCAGTGTGTGGCATATGATTTGAGCACTGACAGGCTGACCCCCCACCCCTTCAACCTCTGCAGCAATGCTGGCAGCACTCATATGTCTATTTCCCAAAGACAACCTCTGGATATAACGCTGAGCACGTGCACTCAACTTCTTTGGTCGACCATGGCGGGGCCTGTTCTGAGTGGAACCTGTTATACCGCTGTATGGTAGTAGAAGTATTTAGACAGAATAAAGGTAGATAAAGCACCTGGACCAGATGACATCCATCCACGGATCCTAAAGGAATTGAGCTCTGTCATTTAAAAGCCATTGTATCTCATTTTTAGGGACTCCTTAACGACTGGAATAGTACCACTGGATTGGTGTAGGGCCAATGTGGTGCCCATATTTAAAAAGGGATCAAAGTCTTTACCAAGTAACTATAGACCTGTTAGTTTAACTTCTATAGCTGGGAAGATACTGGAGAGTTTAATAAAAGACCACATAGATGAGTTCTTGTTGGATATAAATATTTTAAGCAACAGACAGCATGGATTCATGAAAGACAGAAGTTGTCAAACAAACCTGATTTCTTTTTATGAGGAGGTAAGTAAAACCTTGGACAGAGGGGTGGCTGTGGATGTGGTATAATTGGATTTTGCGAAAGGTTGAGGTTGAGGTTTAATGTTGATAAATGTAAAGTTATGCACTTGGGGGCTAAGAATATGCATGCATGATACATACTAGGGGGAGTACAACTGGGGGAATCCATAGTGGAGAAGGATCTGGGGGTTTTGGTAGATCATAAGCTTAATAATGGCATGCAATAACAAGCTGCGGTTTCCAAAGCAAGCAAAATCCTTTCTTGTATTAAGAGAGGTAAGGTCTCCAGAGATAGAGACATTATTTTGCCCCTGTACAAATCATTAGTAAGACCTCATCTGGAATATGCAGTTCAGTTTTGGGCACCGGTTCTCAAAAAGGATATTGGGAAACTGGAGAAAGTGCAGAGAAGGGCAACCAAACTAATAAGAGGCATGGAGGAGCTCAGCTATGAGAAAAGATTAGAGGATCTGAATGTATTCTCTCTTGAGAAGAGGAGATTAAGGGGGGATATGATCAACATGTACAAATATATGTGGTCCATATAGTGAACTTGGTGTTGAGTTATTTACTTTAAGGTCATCACAAAGGACAAGGGGGCACTCTTTACGTCTAGAGGAAAAAAGATTTCATCTCCAAATACGGAAAGGTTTCTTCACAGTAAGAGCTGTGAAAATGTGGAATAGACTCCCTCCAGAGGTGGTTTTGGCCAGCACGGTTGATTGTTTTAAAAAAGGCCTGGATTCTTTCCTTAATGTAAATAATATAACTGAATACTAACATTTTTAGGTAAAGTTGATCCAGGGTGAATCCGATTGCCTCTCAGGAATCGGGAAGGGATTTTTTCCCCGTTATAGCAAATTGGATCACGCTTTGCTGGGGTTTTTTGCCTTCCTCTGGATCAACTGTGGGTGAAGGATTGTATATGGGATTATTTGGTTATATATATACATATATAAATGTTTTTTTTTTTTTGGTTGAACTAGATGGACTTTTTTCAACCTGACTAACTATGTAACTATGTAGCTATGTAATTGGGCCCAATTCAGACATTTTCAATTAGGGGTGTACTCACTTTTGTTGGCCGCAGTTTAGAAATTAATGGCTGCTGTGTGTTGAGTTATTTTGAGGGGACAGCAAATTTACACCATTATACAAGCTGTACACTCACTACTTTACATTGTAGCAATGTGTCATTTCTTCAGTGTTGTCAGATGAAAAGAATAAAATATTTACAAAAATGTGAGGGGTGTACTCACTTTTGTAAGATACTGTATGTATGTATATATATATATATATATATATATATATAGGATTCTGCATATCTGCCGGCAGGCTGTAATTAATCACAGCACCTGCTGATCGTTGATAAAAATTACAGAACTGAGTTCTGATCTGCCTATGTAAACAAGGCAGATCTCTGTTCTGGCAGAGGGGAAGGGATGGATTTTGTGTTCCTGCAAAGCTGGGAATAAAATCCATGTCTTCCTCTAGTAAAAGCAACTAACACAGTACACAACAACAGTGGCTAGGCACCCAACCCTTTGATCGCCCTAGATGTTTAACCCCTTATCAGCCAGTGTCATTCGTACAGTGACTGCATATTTTTAGCACTGATCACTGTATTAGTGTCACTGATTCCCACCAAAGTGTCAGTTAGTGTCCAATTGTCCACCGCAATATCGCAGTCCCGCTATAAGTCGCTGATCGCTGCCATTACTAGTATAAAAAAAAATTAAAAATCCATAAATATATACCATAGTTTGTAGATGCTATAACATTTGCATAAACCAATCAATATACACTTAGGCCCCTTTCACACTTGTGCGACGTGATTTTACCGCAATTTTTTCGTGATTTCGGATCAGTACCACTTTGGTCCGATTTTGTTGCAACTTTGGCACAATGAAAACATATTACAAAGTTGTACAGAAATAGTACAGAAATCACATCTATATTATTCAGGTGCGATTTGCATGTGACTTTGAGGGTACGACATTGAAATCTATGGACTCAATTTGCCTCAAAGTTGGGCTAAAGCAGTGCTTCTCAATAGAGGCTCCGTAAAGGGGGGCTCGTTTGACCTCGGCAAACACTGTCATATTGGATGTCCAGATCGGATTATCTGACTCACTCGCAAGCGGTGTCCCACACGGCGACAGTTGCCTAGCAACTCTACGGCTGGAGAGAGGGAGCAGTGCGGCGCAATCACTGGAGATTGTCCCAGCGCAGCCCGACGCGGAAGACCACGTGACCGCCAATGCACGTGACACATGCAGAGGACCCGTGGAGACATACAGGAATCAATACTGTGTTAATATTGTGTTCCTTTAAATCCTGTGCTCCTTTAAATCTTTTCTGCTACAGTTAATAAAGCTATTCTTTGTTGTAAATTGATCCACATTTCTTTCTTTTTTTATTCTCTTACACGTTAATAAGGATACAGTGTTATGCAGAAGTGTACTTATAACAATTTTATAGACAAATGATACTATTTACAGTCGCGCGGGGGGCGCGAAATGTTTTCTTCTTCCTAGGGGGGGCATGACAGAAAATAATTGAGAAGCACTGGGCTAAAGTAATGCAGGGACTACTTTGAAGTCGTACAGATATGAACGGTACTCATTGGAAATAATGAGGAACGACTTGTTATGTGACTTATGTTATGTGACTTTGCAGACTAAAGTTGCAGGATAAGTGTGAAAGGGGCTTACTGGGATTTTTTTACTAAAAAAACATGTAGCTGAATGTATATTGGCCTAAATTTATGAAGAAATTATATTTTTTTAATTTTTTTTTTTATTGGATGTGTTTTATAGCAGAAAGTAAAAAATATTGGGTTTTTTTTCAAAATTGTCAGTCTTTTTTTTGCTTATAGCGCAGAAAAAAAAAAAAAAAGAGGTGACCAAATACCACCAAAATAAAGCTCTATTTGTGGGAAAAAAGGACAGCCATTTTATTTGGGTACAGTGTTGCATGACCGCGCAATTGTCAATTAAATGTAACGCAGTGCTGTATCGCAAAAAAATGGCCTGGTCATGAAGGGGGGTAAATCTTCCAGAAGTTGTTAAAGTGGATGTAAACTCTCCATATACCCAGTGAAGTGAACAGCCTCAGATGATACAGAGGGATGAATCAAATCTCCCTATATAAGTTTCACATGTATATCTGCTGTCTTCACCTTGATACACAGTTTAGAAAGTGCACGTTCTGTTAGAATTTTCTCTTCCTGGTTCCCCTGTAGGAGGGGTTCATTGCTAGACACTGTAAGACAGCTGATTGGAGGAAAGGCACACACCCCCTCCCAAAACATGCAGAGCTTGCCTATGCATAGTTTAGCAGTCTGCTAATCTATTTATAGCAACCTCCTCTGACACACACTTCTATCTCCCTTCTTGGAGAGCTTGTCAAAAGTTATCAGGCTGATAACAGAGGAACGGAGTAGGACTGAGCTGTGAGATACGGGATTTTGAAGAGAGATAAGAAAACTCTGCAGATCTATGTGCCCAACTCAAATTTCATGAATCCGGTTTACAAGTTGAACTGAATGAAATGTCATTTGTGAAATTTCAATAAAGTTCTGACAAAAAAAAAACCCAAAACCATATAAACAGTAAATACCTTAAATCTCCACTCTAAAACATTGATGCTGTGATTCCAGGACATGGCCCAGGACACAGTATTCACGTGACAGAGGACCAAGATGCTGGCCTGTCCCAGCAAACTAGGGACAGTTGCCATCTATGTATGTAAAGTAAGTTTGTCTGCAAGCTGTACAAGGTTTAATATTTGTTCACACCGCTTGTATTATTAATGACCGTTATCTGGACTTCAAGGTTTCATTTTCTTTGAAGCCACAAAGCTGCAGATGCCGGTGTGCATGCCAGAGAAGGTGTTACAGATGTTATTGATATTTTGCTAACTCTGTAATGCCCTGCCTGAAATGTAATATCCTTACCATGCTGTTATCCATTTATTCCCCGGTCTTGTTTTCTCATTTCAGAGGATATGGATGAGTGGTATTGACAAGACCAAAAAGAAAGATTATGAATTCTGTTCTCAGATTCCATAACATTCACACAGCTAATAGCTATATTGATTAGATTACAGCTGTATGACAAGTATAAAGATAGAGAAATGGGTAATTATTCTGACTAGCTATTGTTTTGTCAGAAAGTGTGGAAAATAAGTTATGCAGAAGTGATATTACCCCTGTTTAGGTCTGTTTAAAATGGTTGTCAACTCGTGACAACCACTTTAACTTACAGGTAAGCCTATAATAAGGCTGTAGGTGCCCTGAATATCTCCTAAACCTGCAGGGATCAGGAGATATGCAGTGTACTAGATGTGCCGACGTCATTTCGTCACATGCGCAGTGAAGAAAAGGCCTCCATGCTGTTTCTTCACTGAGATCATGCCCTGACTGACGGCTCCAGCACGCATGCGCGGGAGTGACGTCACGCGACTCCGGCCAGTCACAGAGCGGGAGTCGTGGCCCCGAAAGGAAGAGGGGCAGAACATGGACACTCCCTACTGTGGGGACATCGCTGGACATCACAGGACATCGCAGGCTTCACTTGCAGGTAAGTCACACATAATGGGCTACTATGCGATGCATAGTAGCTCATTATGCTTCTACTTTGCAGGGGCACATCAGGGTTTACTTCCTCTTTAAGAATATGCTTGCAAAAAGCAGTGGTGTACAGTAATGCATGAAAACAAAACACAAATCAACTTATATTAATTGGATGATTCTGAAAGCTGATTTTTGATTGCTTACCATGGGTTGCTGCAGACTTTTTTTCTATACACTGAATTGATTACTGAACTGGTTTAATCAGGACTTTTTTTCTCAGAGAATAGGTGCAGGTACCCCCCCCCCCCCACTCCTAGTACAGAGCTTCCTCCACAGTTCAGAGATCTCCCCCCACTCCCTCCCAGTACAGAGCCTCTCCTAAAAGTACAGAGCCCCCCACGCATAGTAGAGAGCCCCCCCACACACACAAACCATATAAAACTCCCACACACATAGTACAGAGCCCCCCCCCCATCCAGAAGGCAGAGCCCTTCAATCCACAACTCACCTGCCAGAGAGAAGTCCTCAGGAGGAGAAGCAAGGCTGGTAACTCAGCAGAACACCCAAGGCGTTCGAAGACGCGTGCTGCTAAACACAGAAGCACAGTACAGGAAGTGAGTAGTGCGGAAACCTTCCTCTATCAGCTTCTATGTTTACAGTGACTGGTCAAAGAGAACAAGGCTGCCAGAGGTGGGGGGACAGATTTCCACCAGGTTCTAAGTGAAAAAAAGCCCTGGGTTTAATAAAGTAATTTTAATGCTTTACTCAGCTGTTTTTTTTTAGAACTTTGCAAGACACACAGGGCTGTGATGATAACAGCAAGCACCAAGTCTAAAGACAAAGAACAAAGACAGTCAGGCATGTTTTAATACTCTTAATAGCTACCCAGACTGGGCTTTTGTTAAAAGGTCCTCAAGGTCTAGCAAAAACATGGGACAATTGAACAAAGGGGAGAGGTAGAACACACACAGTAATATAGCCTTGTATGTGGCTGGAGTGTCAGGAAATCTCAGAAATATTTTTAACAAACATTGCATCACTGTATATTTTAAAGCCCAGCAATACATGAGAAGATTGTACATCCAAAAAGAACTGACACCCAAAGCAAAGTAACTTGTTATAAATAGATTCATTGTACATGGGGAAGACAAAACAACTGCCCAACAAATGGGCCTTCAACACAATCTGCTTCTTACATATCGTGTCATTTTAATCTCTACCCTAACAATTTGACAATTTACACCTTCAGCCTTGTAATCTGAAAAATTTACAGCAGTCCCAGACTAGAACCCCAGTGATTATATGCAATTAGGATAGAGTGGTTTCACAAACAATCACCCCTTCTATCATTTTCTTCTTGGATAATCAGCATCTGCCTCAACACAGTGATATTAAAGGCTTGTTGGTTTTTTTGTTTAAAAATAACAAACATTTTATACTTACCTGCTCTGTGCAGTGGTTTTGCACAGAGCAGCCCAGACCCTCCTCTTTTCAGGTCCCTTGCCAGCACTCCTGGCCCCTCCCTCCTTTGAGTGCCCCCACAGCAAGCAGCTTGCTATAGGGGCACCCGAGCCTCTGCTCTGTGTATCCATTCAGACACGGAGCCGTGACTTGGCCGCACCCCCTCTCCTCATTAGCTCACTGACTTTAATTGACAGTAGCGGGAGCCAATGGCAACTCACTGCTGTCTCAGCCAATGAGGAGGGAGAGTCCCAGACAGCTGAGACTCTCGTGCAACATCACTGGATCGAGAAGGGGCCCATGTAAGTAAAAGTGGGGCTGAGCGGGACTTCTGCATACAGAAGGTTTTTTTTTTATCTTAATGCATATGCATTAAGATAAAAAAAACTTCTGACTTTAGAACCACTTTAAGGTGACTAGGTTACCTGTCAGGCTTTAAATGATTGCGTTCCTGACAATCATTGGAGCAGAAGAAGCTAGTTGGATTACAGCAACACATCATCAATATTACAGAGCCAGTCCAATTGAATGTGATTGCTACTAGGCATGCTCTATTCAGTCAATTAAAGATCATGCAATGTTTTATATAAAAAAATGCACTGACAGGTGCATATCAGAAAATGCTTTTGAAAGCATGAACTAGAGTCACCCAGTGAGCATTGGTTCTTTTGCAGCCTTCTTCTCGGGTTGCACCTAAACTTTTCCTAAACATTTTCTTCAAACTGACCCACTAAATCTTCTTTAATAGAAAAAAATACATTGAGGTTGATTTACTAAAGGAAAATATATTGTGCACTGCAAGTGCAGTTGCGCTAGATCTGAGGGGAATCTCTAAAATGAGGGGAAGCTCGGCTCATTTCTATCATCCAATCACGTGCAAGCAAAAATTATGTTTTTTTATTTTCCTTGCATGTTCCCCTCAGATCTAGAGCAACTGCACTTGCAGTGCACAGTATATTTTCCTTTAGTAAATCAACCTCAATGCATTTTTTATCCTTCTATTAAAGAAGAGTTAGTGGGTCAGTTTGAAGAAAATGTTTAGGAAAAGTTTAGGTGCAACACGAGAAGAAGGCTGCAAAAGAACCAATACTCACTGGGTGACTCTAGTTCATGCTTCTAAAAGCATATTCTGATATGCACCTGTCAGTGCATTTTTTTATATAAAACATTGCATGATCTTTAATTGACTGAATAGAGCATGCCTAATAGTAATAGTAGTATTAGTACTATTTTCCTTTAGTAAATCAACCCCATTGTGTTGCTCTACAGGATACACTCTGTATGTACAACACCTTCTGCAGTACTTTACAGAGTACTTAAAATAGCTCATCCTGGTGCCTAAAATAGATTACACCCTAATGCCCTATGTTTATGTGGACATTCTGCTATTCAGCAAATATACTTTTTTACCTCACTAACAAGAATTTTGCATTCGTTTGGAAATTGCGTGGCTTAAATTGCTCTCTAGTTACCTATGGTTTATGGAAATTCACAGTGTGTAAGGAAACAGTCACAAACCGATAGCTTTTAATTAGTCTTTGCTGCCTGGTCTTGTAGATATTTCTGTCTTGGCTCCCTCTGCTTAGGTTATCCCTGGTACAGTTCCTAAGTCTAGCTGCTTCTCCACTTCTCCTGCTAAGTTGTTTTTTGCCCTAGATCATGTTAGCTCAAGGGTGTTCTTCTTACTGTGTTTCAAACTGGCCTTAACTGCTGAGCTATTTGTCCTGACCTTGCTTGAACTCGCTTGCTTGAACAATTGCCCTGACTCCAGCTGTGTTACCAAACTATTGCTTTACACTTAAGTTTGGTTTTGATGCTCAGTTTTGGTTACAACTAGCAGAACCATACTCAGGGTGTGCCTGCTGCAAAATTCTAACCACACACCGCCAGAGATTGCCTTTTTCCATCCTACTGTTGGCATCGGGCATACCCGCCATCATTGCTAGTCTGAATGGTTCTTGAACCTCATTTTGTATTAAAACCAAAAAGTTTTGGATTGTTATGCATACATTGTAGTTCAGTGTGGGCACCCTCATTGTTGGATGTACTTTTCAGGGCTCAGGATTTCTGTTCAGAACTGTAATGTGGAAGAATTACAGGATTTCTGTCCAGAACTGTAATGTGGAAGAATAATCTGACTCCAGTGGCACATACTACCAAGAGCAAGATAAAAAACTGTTCATATGGGTTTTAACTTTTTTCCCAGAAAATAAGACCTAGCCTGAAAATAAGACCTACTGTTATTTTCCAGGATGGCTGCAATATAAGCCCTACCCTGGAAATAAGCCCTAGTGGTTGTAAAATCATATAATCTACTCTATTACAGTATTGTATAATGTACAATGTGTGTGTTGTTGTAATATTATTGTCCCAATTACCTTTGTTACAGTGCCGTTCGGTACTCATCTGACCTCCCACTGCTTTCCTGCTCTTCTCCCAGCTGTCAGCAGGGGATCTTGGCCCCTCCCTCTGCAGTGCTCGGAACGGGGAAGAGAGCTCCGGTGGACCACGTAAGCGCCGAGCGGCGCTATAACAAAGGTGTTTTGCACAATTATATTATGGAAACTCACACATTGTACATTATATAATATTGTAATATAGTGGATTATAGGATTTTACAACCTCTTTAATTTGGTTCATACTGAGGATTCCTAAGTTCATAATACTAAATGCTAATGACTCCTGAGCGGACGAGCGGGGAGGAAGAGGGGGAGAGAAGACAGGGGGCACAGAAACTGGCAAATACACATTACATGATAAGACCTGCCCCCATAATAAGCCCTTACAGTGTCTTTTGTTGCCAAAATTAATATAAGACCCGGTCTTATTTTCGGGGAAACATGGTAGAGGTTTCAGTGGACAATTTAGGGAAGACAGGTGGTAATTTTTAACAGTATGGATGTTACTTGGTATAGTATGGGGTTGTGAGAGTAGTAAACTGTCGGAAATGAACAAATCCAATCAAAAATAACAAATCTGTTCAGATTTGGCAATTTTTTTTCTATCAAGTTATTTAGTGCAAACAATTAACCCCTTGTAGTTACAAAGAGTTTATTAACACTTGTGAACATAAGAACAAGTGAAACATTCTGCAGGGAAATAGAATGATCCAGTCACATAATGTAATTAATAATATTCACATAATGTAATGCTATCAGCTGATAGAAAATGTCCTGTCTTACCCTCTCAGCACTTTGTCTATGTGTGCCTGTTTTTTGTTAGGGTAGCTCTTATTGCTGTCTGGTTATTTCTCCAAGTCAGAGTACATTGACAAATACCGCTGATTCAAGGAATTTACAGAACATTTCCAATGTCAACAGGCATTTAAATTATCCTAACTTTATACTGAATTTCCTAAATCCAATTAACAGCTAATAATAGTTGTCACTTTTACTTGAAGTCATTAATGGGAGGTCGCCGCAGATGTTGTAACAGCCAGATTAAATTGTTTCAGTCTTCAGTTGTGGCCTTCTTTTAAATCACTGGTCTCTTATCTCTGCCTAACAGGGGCTTTTATGTTTTTGCTGCAGTTTCCCCTTCTAAGTAGAATGGATGTCACCAAAATGAATTTAATCTCCTCTAGATTATTTTCCCAATATGATCTCTCATTTTAGACAGCATTTATGCTTAAGTCACTTCAAGTTACATTTTTTTTGTCCACATGGAAAATATTTGTGTTTTTTTTTAATCTGTTTTGAAGTGAAAAAAAACATCACCCTATGTAATGCTCAGCTTATTATTACAGTCATTTATATAGCACCAGCAATTTATGCTGTGCATAATATATTCATCATTCGCATTAGTCCCTGCTTACATTCTAGGGTCCCTATCTTACGTGCATACATACACACATAGTTGGGCCAATTTCAAAAGGGGCCAGTTATCCTACCGGCATGTCTTGCGCGTGATAGGAAACTGGAGCAGCCAGAGGAATTATACACAAGCACAGGAAAATGAGCAAGCTCAATGCAAATAATGTCCTGGCCAGGATTTTTAACGATGGACTTCGGTGTTGCAAAGAGAAATGCTAACCACTGTGTTTTTATATAACTATGTACTTTAAGATAAGTGAGAGTCCAATGCACATTGGATTCAGTTTGGGGTTTGCTAAGCAAACTTTACTTATGTTCAGATACTGAATCTGAACCTTATTGAAATCAATGGGAGTCGAAGCTTAGAAATCAACAATGACCATTTTCTAAGCTAATAGGCAAGGGATTGTCACCCACTTTGGGGTGCCCTGGGAGACCTTTACCAGAGCAAAAGAAAAGTTTTAAGTGCTTAAAGTGTTTCTTAACCACTTTAAGACCGAGCCTCTTTTTGGAGTTTGGAGGTTATCAGCTAAAAACATGTTTTTTTGCTATAAAATTACTTAGAACCCCCAAACATTATATATTTTTTTTTCTAAGACCCTAGAAAATAAAATGGCGGCCATTGCAAAACTTTATGTCACACCGTATTTGCGCAGCGGTCTTAAAAGTGCGATTTTTTTTTTGAAAAAATTCAGTTTTTTTTAGTTAAAAAATAAGACAACAGTAAAGTTAGGTCAATTTTTTTTCATATTGTGAAAGATAATGTTACGCCGAGTAAAATGATACCCAACATGTCATGCTTCAAAATTGCGTCCGCTCGCGGAATGGCGACAAACTTTGCAACATAAAAATCTCCATTGGCGACGTTTAAAAAATTCTACAGGTTAGCATTTTTGCGTTACAGAGGAGGTCTAGGGCTAGAATTATTGCTCTCACTCTAACGATCGCGGCGATACCTCACATGTGTGGTTTGCACACCGTTTTCATATGTGGACGGGACTTACGTATGCGTTTGCTTCTGCGCGCGAGCTCGCAAGGACGGTGCGCTTTAAATTTTTTTTTTTTTTTTTTTAATTATGTATTTTACTTTTTAATTTTTATTTTTACAACTTTCTTTTTTGAAAAAAAAATTTTGATCACTTTTTTTCCTATTACAAGAAATGTAAACATTCCTTGTAATAGAAAAAAGCATGCCAGGACCTCCAAAATATGAGATCTGGGGTCAAAAAGACCTCAGATCTCATTTTTAGACTAAAATGCAATAAAAAAAGAAAAAAAAATTTTTGAAAAAAATGGCAGGGGAAAAAAAAATGTCCCCTTTAAGAGCATTGGGCGGAAGCTACTTGTGACGTAGCTTCCGCCCAGCCATGTAATGGAGCCGGGTGAGCTCACTCGGCACACGGACACTGGGGGGGAAGGACCCGATCATCTCCGCCGCTGCCGGCAGGTCCGGTAAGCGGCGGAGATGACCGGAAAGCCGAATCCGCCGCTAAGATCACTTTTATCCGACGCAGAATCGCCTGCTGAAAAAAAAAATACCGGGGTTATGGTAGCTATCTGCTACCATAACAATGATATTCCACTTCAAAGTACCGCCATCAAACGACGTACGGCGGTCCGGAAGTGGTTAAGCCACTTGTATAAAAAGTTCCCATCCGCTCTCTATTACAACAAGAAGTTGCCCTGTGTCTGTGTTATAACATATATATATACTTCTCTGTATAGATAACACACCTTCTTTCTAGGATTAGTTGTCGTTTTTCAGCTTTTCTTTCTCAGCTCAGAGTTCCTGAGGGAGGGGCAGAGCATTGCTGCTGATGTCAGCTGGAAAGACAGAGCCATGCTGTGTTATCTATATAGATAAGAATATTTCTGATATAACACTGACACAGGGAACTTATTCTTCTAATACAGAGGAAATAGGAGCTTTAAGAGTTAATTATGAAAGCAGAGAGGAGAAGCTAGGAGATGAAGAGTGAGGGGGGAGAAAGGGGGAGTTGAAGACAGGCACACAGGAGATAGGAGAGCTGGGAGTGACATAGCCGGCATAGACCACGGGGCTCTCAGGATAAGCTATATACAGGGGGAGTCAGTACACAGGGGGGGAAGTCATGATCTGGCATTATCAAACAGGTATCAAACAGCTATTTTAGGGGATACCGAGAGATAATTTAAAAAGCAAAAGCACCATGCTGCTAATTGCACATCAAAGAGACCGGAGCAGATTTTTTTTTTGGGGGGGGGGGGGTTAACAAACGCTTTAAAAGAGAAGTATGACTTATGAGAAAAAGATTTGTTCTCACCTAGGTGGATGCAGCATCGATCCAATGCTGCATCTGCCCCCCACCGGCTATGCACTGATCACTCAGTTCTCGCTTCCACTCTAAACTGAAAGCAATGACTGCCAGTCTCTAGCTCTCTGCTCTGCCCCTCCAGCGCTGGGCTGTGGAGGGGGTAGCTGGCTCAGGCTCTCAGAAGCTCTCTCGGGCTCTCAGCAACTTCTGGGTGGATCCCAACTTTGAAATCTGGATCTTTCTTGAGCCTGAGACCTGTTGAATGACAGGAGTCATAGGAGTGCAGAACGAACTGCACTCCTGTGATCCCCAGGAAGAGTGTAGCCAAAATAGCTTTGTCTATACTTCTCCTTTAAGGTTAAACTATAAAAATTCATAATTCCTTCAAATAACATGCTTGGGGGATGCACTGAACGTGCCTATGAAGTTGCATTCTGTATGATGTATACAATATAGTATGGCAAAAGTGACATCTACAAAGACAAAAAAGCTTTTTAAATTGCAGTTCCTGGCTCCTTTGTTATGTTTGTGCACAAATGGCTGGGGATTCCCTTCCTCTTCCTCTTCCTCCGTCCTATTCTAGACCCTTATCCTAGTTGGAGGTCTGGTATAGATGTGCATGGGGGACCCCACATGTAATAAGAAAAAGTAGCAAGGAGTTTCTCCAACAAATACTGTATATACCAGACCCTTGTTGGGTCTGGCATGGTTGTCAGGGGTGGGGTTTCCTCGATTTGTTTTCTCTTTTCCATTAAGGGCTCTTTCACATTTTGATGGGCTCCGCTGCTCAGCGGGGATCCATCCGTTTTTCCCCACTGAGCCGGTGGATGACAGGACAGTCTCTGCACTCCGTGCAGAAATGGGGACCTGTCAGAGCTCCATTCTCCTCTATGGGGGATCGGATGGACACTGATTGTCTGTCCGTGTTCATCCAATCCGATCTGCCAGACGGATGGAAAATAGGGTTTCCATCTGTCTATTTTTGGCAGATCGGAGCGGATTGGATGTCAGTGGACATGTTATCACTGACATCCGTCGCTCCTTAGAGGACAATGGAGCGTCCGTTCAGGTCCACCTGAAAAACTGACAGGTGGGCCTGAACGATCTGCTGGTGTGAAAGGACCCTTAGTGGCCATTTAGTTCTTGGTACCCAGTACTGAAATAAATCAGTTGCATTATATATTTCCATAAATGGTCCATGGATTTAAATTCACTAAAAAGTTCAAATGTTGTACACCTACTGTGTGTTGTTGTTAAAGCAGAGTTAAATTGATTTCCCCTTCAAAGTCTCTTAGCCACTTGGTTGGTTCTCCTAAATATTTGTTATTTCCCAGTCAAGCCATTATCAGATGTATAGATGAATGAAAATCTCATGGATATAGATAGTCATAGACACAAATGTGGAAGTACAGGAGTGTAAATACATATTTCAAATACATGCACCTTTTTTTACTCACTTTCAGTTGAAAAGATGATTTTCTGACATTACTTTTCAGTTTTTACAGTTTAGGCATTTTTGTTGAATAATGTGAAAATTGAATGGAGAAAATGGAAACATTTCATCCTAAAGACATATGTGTAGAGAATTTAGAATGTGTTGTGTTTTCTGAAAATGTGTCAGTTTGCAAATACTCAATGTCTTTTCAGTGAGATGTGACATGCTGTACTTGTAACAAGCATCAAAACATTTGGATTCTAAATCCAAAATAAATTCACAGGCACCAGCATGTGGCATAGAGAGATACCAGGGACTCTTTTTCATTATATATATTTAAAATTTGAAGACATGGCACAAGTTTAACCCTTGTTTACATTTTTAATTTCATTCTAAAACGATTATTTTTTGAGAATGTGTTTGGATTTATGTTAATGGGGATAAATCAACAATCTTTTTCTACTGCAGAGGGCTGAAAATTGAATTGGAGAAGGGTGAAAAATGGTTCTAATTTTTTTATCTAATGAAAGAAATTCTATCATTGTATGTCGTCTCCAGTCAGGAAAAATTTAAGTTATTATTAAGTATCGCAGAAGAAAAGCATTCCTTTGGAACTTTTGGGGCCACGAGTATTCATTTCAACTAAAGCACATAGTATAGGAATATGTGAAAAATTAATGACAAAAAAGTTTGTTTAAATTTAGAAGCATATTGTATAGGCAGAATTAGATTTCTAGTGTATTTCAATATATCCAGTATAACCCCATAAGCCCTGGTACTTAGAGGGTACTGTACAGAAATGTATGTACTTATGCAGCATACATATTCTTATACTTCCTATACTAATTCTTTTCATTGATTTCATAAACTAGTACATCACATTCTGAAACTTAATGTTAAAACATGAAACATATGCATGCCAATGAAACAAAATTTTGCAACTCTACACTTATTTTTTAAATGAAACGTGTAACATCAACGAGCGTATCAATTGCTCTGAGTGATTTTTCAGAAATTGGTATGAATGTTCTGATTGAAATCCAACCATATATGGAGACCTTTAGACTAATGCATATATCTAATTTTGCCATACGTAGGATTATCTGTTCAAGATGCAGAGCATGAGCATTTTTTACCTTAGGGCCAGTTCACACTAGATGCAGTCCATTGCATTTTTTTCTGCATCAAAAAGGCACGGACAGTAAATTGTATGGGTTCCAATGGCATAGTTCACAACAGTGCAATACGTTCCAGTGTTTTCCAGTGCAGAAACAAAAGTAGAACATGCTGCATTTTTTCTGCACAGAACTGCACTGGAACGTGGCAAAGTGTATCAAAAATGCACCGGAACGCATCTCAATGCACCAAAAACTCACCAGAATGCATCACATGCAAAAAAAACTCCAGGAAACCTTGAAAAAAAAACAAGAGGGGAAAAAACACCCTAGAACAAATTGAAAACACATCAAAAACACGCATGCAGTCATCTAAAATCTAATGGGTGTAGTTAAATTGTAATGCGTTATTTAAGCATTTCTCTACAATATAGATACTTATTATATACTGCTGGAGTGAAAAATCTAATATGTTATTATTTATGAACATGCACTACAGACCAGTGTTAATTTTGACGTCAAATTTCAATTTAGTTTTAGCCTTAGTCTTTTGACTTATATGGTATTTTAGTTTTAGTCCCATTTTAGTCTTTTGACTTAAATGCCATTTTAGTTTTAGTCGTATTTTAGTCATCTAAATTTTTTTCGTTTTAATCATATTTTAGTCGACAAAATGAACACAGGTGGGGAAAGTAAGCAAAAAATGCATCCGGAGTGTGACCCGGCCCTTAAAATGATTGTAAAGCTTTGCATTTTTTTTTAACAGCAAACATGTTATACTTACCTACTCTGTGCAATGGTTTTGTACAGAGCAGCCCTGATCCTCCTCTTCTTGGGGCCCCCGCCAGCACTGTTCGCTCCTCCCCCCCTGCTGAGTGCCTCCATAGCAAGCCGCTTGCTATGCACTTGTCCAAGCTTGCTCCCGAGCCGACTCTGTGTATCCCCACTCCCTCCTCACTGGCTGTGATTGACAGCAGCAGGAGCCAATAGCTCTCACCGCTGCCTCTCTGTCCAGTGAGGAGAGAGAGAGAGACACTGCTCTTGTGCACATCACTGGATCAAGATTGGGCTCAGGTATATGGGGGGGTGGGGTTGGGAGCACCACACTGAAGTTTTTTAGCTTAATTCAGAGAATGCTTTAAGGTGGAAAAAACTTTGAGGCTTTAAAATCACTTTAACCTTTAAAATGATAGCATCCACTGCGGAGTCTGAAACATTTCTTTCCAGTGCTTTGCTGCTGGAAATATGAGAGGCTGTTTGGCATCCATTCTGTCTAAATTTTTATCAGATGAGTATTTTCCTCCCCTTTTCTCCTTGGCTAATGCTTTAAAACCCCTTGTTGTATTATCCCTCAGCTGTCACCCTCTAGATTCCTAGTCAGTTCTCACATTGTGGAATAGCAGAAAGTGAATTTAAATTTCCATGTGAAAAGCAACCCAAACAATGTACAATTGTGACACATGTAATAAAGACATTTCCAATTCTCCTTTACTGTCACTATTGGACACACATCAGGTAAAGTAAGCAGATAGCAGACTTCCATACTGCATTCTAATTTTACTTGAAAAATACCCTGCTCTCAGTCAGGCTTGACTAAATTTGCCTCACCTACACAAAAATATCACACTAAGCACCTACCTAAAGTAGAGGGCACTATAGATACAATTAATTAAAATGTGGCTTGGGTGCACAGGTAGAGGCAAATCTCAGTCCCAGAAACAGTACATTTCTATGCATAAAGCAAGTGCCCATGGGACTTGTAATGAGTCATGCCAAGAAAAGACTTACATCTTTATTATTCACATTCCATATAGGACATTAAAAACAGAATATAAGTTACATTTAGACAAGAATAAAAGAGTATGTTTTGATGTATAATGCCATATAACACACTGTGATTAGCATAGCAGCAGGAGTGTATGATGTAAACCAGGCACTAATATATTCTTTCTCGACGTGTTTTGTAAAACAAAGTTCACTTCTTCAGGAGATAAACAAAATTCAATTTGATAAGCAACATACACCAATTACAAAATCAAAAATGTGATTGGAATCCTCTTCCACAAAGTAACAAGTGCCACCACAAGAGCTGTGGGAGAAGCAAACCACCAGGTGGAGGTCGCACAAAAGATATAGTGGAGAGGCCAGTGGATATAACAGTGGACTGTGAATTGCTCTTAGTAGACCATGTAGAAAGATGTGCAACTGACCATGACCCAAACTACCGTGAAAAGAACCACCACTGTGGAACCTCTTTTCACAGTGGCTTGGGTCACGGTTGGCTTCACATCTTTCTACATGGTCTACTAAGAGTAATTCACAGTCCACTGTTGTTATATCCACTGGCCTCTGCATGATATATTTTGTGTGCCCTCCACCTGGCGGTTTGCTCCATCCACAGCTCCCGGGCAAGACTGCTCTAGTGGCGCCCATCCAAGGCACCTGTCACCTTGTGAGAGATGATTCCAATCTCATTTTTCATTCTGTGATTGGTGTATGTTGCTTACCAATTTGAATTTTGTTTATCTCCCGAAGAAGTGAACTTTGTTTCACAAAACGCATTGAGAAAGAATATATCAGTGCCTGGTTTATATCATACACTACTGCTGTTAATTACAGTTTGTTATATGGCATTATACAACAACACATACTCTTTTATTCATGTCTTAATTTAACTTATATTCTGTTTTTAATGTCCTATATGGAATGTGAATAATAAAGATGTAAGCCTTTTCTTGGCATGACTCTTTAAAAGTCCCATGGGCACTTGTTTTATGCATAGAAATTTACTGTTTCTGGGACTGACTTTTGTCTCTATCTGTGCACCAAAGCCACATTTTTATTAATTGTATCTATAGTGCCCTCTACTTCAGGTAGGTGCTTAGTGTGAGATTCTTGTGTAGGTGAGGAAAATTTAGTCAAGCCTGACTGAGACCAGACTTGATTGTTTTGATTCTGGGCTGGGATTGGCTCAGGGTAGGGCTAGGTGATTCACAGGTTGAGTCATGAGGACCTCCCACTTCTTTCCAGAAGCTACTGGTGTTTTATGGAAAGAGAGGTGGGAGGGGGTGTGTAGCCACCTGGGGTTGAGGTGTTCTGGGGAGTCCTGACCAATCCCCAACCTGGATTGGCAGGGGGCAGGCCTCCTCAAATACCCAAGGTCAGCCCAGGCTGGGAGGAGAGTTCAGGTGGAAGTCTGAAGATGAGATAGTGTGGAGGCTGCCACGGCCTGGGGGGAGCTCCCAGTCTGGAGGGGGGCGTGACCTCGGGCACGGAGTGCTCGGGTGCAGCCGGGAGGAGTGAGATCCTGGAATAAGGCAGAGCAGAAAGGACAGCAGGAGAGAGCACTATTGGAGAGATCTTCAGTGGAGGAACTACGAGTGTCAGGAGTCGGTGAGTGGCACACACCCTGGGGAACCGGAGGTGGCATAATGGAGCAGATTGAGGTGAGAGCCTGGAAAGGATGCAGAAGCCAGTGTGGGACTGTGGTGTCACTGGGGCAGTGAAGGAGACCGTTGCAGCCGAAGGGGCTGGCAAGGCCTGGAAGAGGATGGGCTGGGAGTTGTAGTCCATTGTACTAGCTAGCACACATGTACTTTGCTACACTTTGGGGGCCAGTGATCCTTGCCTGTAATGGGTGGTCCGGAGGTCCTGCTTCAACTATAGCAGGCCTCACCATGTGCTAGCTAGGTCGGAACTAAGTGATTGTGCTGGAGAGAGGAACAAGGAGTATTGTGCAGCAAGTGATAGTGCCGGAGTGAGGATCAAGGAGTGAAACGTGCAGCAAGCGTCGGTGCTGGAGTGAAGTAGGAGCAGTGTATATACGGTGTTATATATAGAGGTCCCAATTAAGAAATGTTGATCCTTGGGCATCCCATAATCATCCTTACCCCATCCAAGTTCAATCCCCTAATAAAAAAACACAAAAGCAAAGTAACAGTCTGTTCCGCGACTGCAGATGTGAGGAAGAAGTGTGACTGAGGGCAGTGTGATCAGGTGGACCACAACATTCGGCAACCCCCAAGGAGGGATTGGCTACATTTGGGTGCATCGTCTGGGATTCGCCTGTTTTCACGTAAGTCTGCCCATTGTTACCTCTAGCAACTGAAGTGAACTGAGTAAGGAAATGTGGTTGTTCTGCTATTAGTGAGGATTGAACCCGGAGAAAGGACTTATGTGCTCTGCTCATTAAACAAGTGCTACCATAACAAGTGCCGTTGCCCATAGCAATCAGCGGGATCGGTCGCCAATTTCTGTTCCTGCTTACCCAGTTGCTCCAACCGGTGCTGGGGCAGACACTTGACAATTATTTCCTGCAATCCAGTGACTTGTAAACATGTGCTATCTCCTGTTGCAACCACGGCAGGCGATCACGGTCCATGGTTTACAAATATGTCCAGCGTTCTGCTAACCCTGCACATTTTCCATTGGATTACAAATATGCCCAGCCTTCTGCAAAAGCTGGAAATCTTGAACTTTTGCTTCAAACTCCTGCTTTCAGTAATGTATGCCTGAAACTATTTTCTGTCATTTGCGGGAGAGACTGTATTAAAGACGTTCTCTTTAGAGAGACAGTGGCTAATACAATTATTGTTGCTACCGGCAACCACCAGCAAGGTCAGCATGCATGAGCAAGTCATGGTAGCGTCAGCATGTCTGCAAGTTTCCATCCTTCACACAAGAGGTTAAAGCAGTGTGACATGAAGCAAGCCTGCCTATAAGGACTATTGGCGTCAGCCCATCTTTTAATGAGGGGGCGCGTCCTGGAAGATTCTCAGTGCTTGCAGCTAGCCTCAGACACCACGAGGCAGCAGAAGATGGCGGAAGATGGTCGTCGTGTGTCGGTGACAGAGAGATTTCTCTTGCAGAAATTATGTCAGAGAGGGCGTTTACTGTCTTTTATCAAAGTCCGTATGTAATGACTTTCGTCCTCAAACTTCGTTTTCAAGTTCTAAAGGTCGAAAACGTCTTCCGACCCGTATAAACATTAGGTTACCTTTTACACGTCCCAATCGTCTCGCGACCTGTA
>BLSH010323971.1:536661-553686 GCA_018402905.1 Glandirana rugosa | reverse complement strand
TCGTTCGAACAAATGTTTTCATTTATCAGACAGGACTCCTGTGCGTGTAACTTCCTTGTTGAATTGTAAGCGATCGTCGTATTTTGTTGTCGCACGGTAAACCAGTACCGTACTACGGAGTGACGTCGGTAATGAATTACACATCTGTACACGTCTCAATGTCCCAGTCGTCCTGACTGGTGTAGTGTGGGGAACGGTAGGTGTTGGGACCGATAACACTCTTTTTCCAGTTCCTCTGTCTACCGTTAACCGTGGGATTCCTTTGTACCGATGATCTCAACTCGCTTGTGGACCTTCAAGCCCAAGACGACCAGGCAGGCTTGAAGCACTGTTTCAGGCGTCCGTGCGATCGTTCGGGTTCCGTCCGGACCCGGACCCGGACTTTGTCACGAAGTTCGGACGGACCAGCAGAACCCGAACTTCCAGGTGTTCGCTCAACTCTAGTAGCCATGTTTCCTTAGGGTGCCAATTGCCATCTGTCTCCTTGACCTTTTTCTCACAATAGCCAGGGTTGTGGATGGCAAGGGGTGTGATGTGGTCAGTCCTGCTGACCCTGTAACTCTGCACATGTCTACACATTAAGTAATGGCTGCAGTGAGGCATCATGCCATGACCAAATGGCACGCTGTTGTTTTATGCTGCTAGCGAATGTTAAGTTGTTCCTTCAATGTGCGTGTCCTCAGGACAGACTATTTACTTTTGTAAACAAGCTTGCTGAGCCTTTTAAAATCATTGATGTTTATAATGCTGATGCTAATATCTGCTATATACTTGGTGCAGGAAGGGGGGTTGCAAAAGTAGATAATGAGACATTTCGGTCATAAATATCTTTATAAGTAATATGTCTATAGGCTTGCTGTTGTACGTGTCATTAGTTGTAAGAGTTGAAGAGCATGAATGCTTGGACTCGATAATTCTTAGTTATCCATCTGTTTGAAATAAGAGTTGTCTGTGTTTCCCTACAGCCACCATTCAGGTTCAAATACACATTGTTAAATAACAGAAAGATTATGGATGTTTGCATCTGGCTTCTGTGTGGCACAGTTCTTTTATGCAATTTGATAAATAAGGACCAATATTCCTGGAAGGCAGTTACCTTTAAAGTAGAACTGTATTCAATAATTTTGTTTTTCATTTTGGATAGAGTAAGGGAGGGTTATAACCCCTGACAGTTTTTTTTTTTTTGCCATCGGTGTCCCACTCGATAGATTGCCCTTAACTTCCTGTCCCATAGCCAAAACAGGAAGTGATAGGAAATCCCTGCAAATTAAGGGAATCCCTTGGGCCCCCCAGGTTACTAGAACTAGTGTCCCCATTGGAAGATTTCCCCTCTATTACTTTTCTGGGGACAACCCAAAATGTGGGCTTTTCGTTTTGTCACATGACAACATGGGTTGTCTTCTTCTTTCCCTCCAGTAATGGGCAGTTCTGAATGCTAAATAAAACATTGTTCACGTAGTGACCTGAACCTTTTTCTCCACAGCATTTTCTTGTGAGACTAGGGCAACCTAAAGCAGTATTAAACTTAAAAGCAAACATTTATTATATTGCAGTTTAGCAATTCTTAAATTTGATGGCTGTATCCCTTTTCTTTTTTTAGACTTTCTTTTTTTTTCTATTTTCATCTGGTGATCCAGCCAGTAAGTCTGTATATTTAAAAAGAGCATGCTCTCTTGCAGATGTACAGTGGGGATCGAAAGTTTGGGAACCCCAGGTAAAAATTTGTATTAATGTGCATAAAGAAGCCAAGGAAAGCTGGAAAAATCTCCAAAAGGCATCAAATTACAGATTAGACATTCTTATAATATGTCAACAAAAGTTAGATTTTATTTCCATCATTGACACTTTCAAAATTACAAAAAACAAAAAAATGGCGTCTTCAAAAGTTTGGGCACCCTGCAGAATTGATAGCATGCACTGCCCCCTTTGCAAGGCTGAGACCTGCCAGTGTAAAGGATTGTTCTCAATCATCATCTGGGAAGACCAGGTGATGTCAATCTCAAAGGTTTTAAACGCCCAGACTCATCTGACCTTGCCCCAACAATCAGCACCATGGGATCTTCTAAGCAGTTGTCTAGAAACCTGAAACTGAAAATAGTTGATGCTCACAAAGCTGGAGAAGGCTATAAGAAGATAGCAAAGCGTTTTCAGATGTCAATATCCTCTGTTCGGAATGTAATTAAGAAATGGCAGTCATCAGGAACAGTGGAAGTTAAAGCAAGATCTGGAAGACCAAGAAAAATATCAGACAGAACAGCTCGCAGGATTGTGAGAAAAACAATTCAAAACCCACGTTTGACTGCACGATCCCTCCAGAAAGATCTGGCAGACACTGGAGTTGTGGTATACTATTCCACTATAAAGAGATACTTGTACAAATATGGTCTTCATGAAAGAGTCATCAGAAGAAAACCTCTTCTACGTCCTCACCACAAAAATCAGTGTTTGAACTTTGCAAATGAACATATAGACAAGCCTGATGCATTTTGGAAACAAGTTATGTGGGCCGATGAGGTTAAAATTGAACTTTTTGGCCGGAATGAGCAAAGATACGTTTGGAGAAGAAGGGGCACAGAATTTAATGAAAAGAACATCTGTCCAACTGTTAAGCATGGGGGTGGATCAATCATGCTTTGGGGTTGTATTGCAGCCAGTGGCACAGGGAACATTTCACGAGTAGAAGGAAAAATGGATTCAATAAAATTTCAGCAAATTTTGGATGGTAAATTGATGCCATCTGTGAAAAAGCTGAAGTTAAAGAGAGGATGGCTTCTACAATAAAACAGGATAATGATCCTCAACACACCTCGAAATCCACGGGGGATTACATCAAGAGGCGTAAACTGAAGGTTTTGCCATGGCCTTCACAATCTCCTGACCTCAACATAATTGAAAATCTATGGATAGACCTTAAAAGAGCAGTGCGTGACAGACAGCCCAGAAATCTCAAAGAACTGGAAGACTTTTGTAAGGAAGAATGGGCAAAGATACCTCAAACATGAATTGAAAGACTCTTGGCTGGCTACAAAAAGCGTTTACAAGCTGTGATACTTGCCAAAGGGGGCAGGACAAGATATTAACTCTGCAGGGTGCCCAAACTTTTGCAGACGCCATTTTTTTGTTTTCTGTTATTTTGAAAGTGTAAATGATGGAAATAAAATCTAACTTTTGTTGAAATATTATAAGAATGTCTAATCTGTAATTTGATGCCTTTTGGAGATTTTTCCATCATTCCTTTGCTTTTTTTATGCACATTAATACAAATTTTTACCTGAGGTGCCCAAACTTTCGATCCCCACTGTATTGGTTACAAGGATGAAACAAACCATTGACCACTGACAGAGGTGCTTGCAATGGTCAGCTATTATTTATTTATATTGAAACTTTTATGCCAAAAGGAAAAAAAAAAATGTTACTGCTACTGCTTATAAAGTATTAATAAGCTGGAGTTTGGCTTCAATTCCTACCCCCAGACTGACAATGGTGTTGTCCAGATTTCCCCCCCTGTGGCTGTTTTCTAATACAGGATATGTGTTACTGGCCAGATCACCAGGTGAAACATAGAAAAAAAAGCTTAAAAAAGAAAACGAATGCAGCCACCACATCTAATGATTGGTAAGCTGTAATATGTTACATTTTTGGTTTTGGGTTCAATTCCAGTTTAAAGAGGAACTGTAGTCTGCTCACATAATTTGAAATAAAAACATCTTTGCCATTCTGAAGCTTCCCTCCAACCACTTTGCATATTATTTTATATATACTGTGATTCTGTACTTGCCAAATATGCTGCAGAAATCTCCCTCCACTAAGTCTGGCTGCATCCATTTTAGTTCAATCTTGTTTTATTGAGAGTCAAAGGTAACATAAATCTTGCAGTCAATAATTACATAATATTAATAGTCGTCTGACATGTTATTGGTATTCCGAATGTACATTTTGGCACATTAGCCTGTTTACATTGCAATGGGTTGTATGCCATAACAACTCCATCATACAATGTAATAAAATGTATCAGATAGTCGTATTCTTGTAAATGGTGGAGATATAACATTGATTTGGAAATCTGTATATAGTGTAGATAACGTCTATTGCTCCCAAAAAGTATATGCTGTAGGGATCTTAAAGTATTCTGTATATAGAAGATACTTATATAGGCATTAATAGGGGAAAGGATAAATAAGGATAAAGAGTGAACACAAATAAAGAGCTAAGAAGAAAGAAGGAGGGACAGGGGACACTCCTTCATGGCTCGGTTATGTTGGGATCTCGTGTATCTTCTGCCCATGGAACGAAATCTGCAGAGTATTAAAACATGGACCAGGAGGTCCACGTGATGGTGATTTTTTCCTCCCTATCACATTCCTGAGCCACCATGCACTCTAGGTCTCTGATGGAATCAACTTCAACAGCCCAATCACCAAGGGAGGGTGCACTTGTTGATTTCCATAAGCGGTGCATCCATTTTAACTGTGGGTGGCTGAAGCTGCTGCCTGTTCACTTCCTGGATTTACAGGGACACACAGAGGCACACCTCCAGCCCTGCAGCTTTTATTGGCCCTCTTATGACTCATCCCCATCCCTTCCTGGCAGAGAACTGTGCATGATGTCAAACGCCAAGGCATTTTACTAGGCAAGAAACAGGAAGTGGACTGTATAAGGTATTTACTGGCAGAAACATGGGCAGAGGGATTTAATAAATGGAAAGATGAAAAAAACGGCTGAAGTTCCACTTTAATGACACCTCTGGCACATAGGGAGTGGTTTGAATGACTTAATTCAGCCTGGAAGAGGACTGGCACCACATTGCAAAGCGTTAAGTCTGCAGTGGGACAGTGTTGGAGAGGAGGAGGTAAGTATTATAACAAAAGCTGAACTTTTTCTATTTTTTTAATCATAAAGAAGTTTATTGAAAAACACAAACTTGTTTCCACCACCCTCGTCCAGTATCGGTGTAACCTCGGACACCTCCAAAACGTGTAAAAAGCAGGTGTGGACTGCCTCTAGGACCTCCTCCCACTGTGCATCGTCAAACGGGCCCACATCCATAGGGAGGCTCTTCAAATATATAGATACCAACATACTATAACAATTGGATGTAAAACCTTTAAGTAGGGACATCTCGGCCATCAGGTGAAAGACAGGCGAAGGAGACAGAATCCAAGGCTCCCCCCAACCTGCCTTCCAACCGCATGTTTCAACTGTGCATAATCAAACCACATAGTATCTGGCAGACCAAATTCGTGCTGCAATTCGACAAAAGTGCGCAGTTTACCCTGAGAAAAAATGTGGCTCAAGTATACAACCCCATGAGACCTCCACCTCAAACCCATCTGCAGTAGTTTAAGTTCCAAGTATCGACCATTGTCCCAGATAGGGCTAAAACTAGTGAAGCCTTCCACCCCTTGCATCTGTCTCACTCTATTCCATACCTTCTGCATCATGATGTAAGTGGGGTATCGTTTGTTAGATTTAGCAAACGCCAAGGATTCCAACCCCTGTGCAATGTCTTTGACACCGGCGACCCGGCAAAGCAGCCGGGCCACAGGGTCTGTTTGCTCTAGCGACCCCCCCTCCCTCTTAGCCATCACCGTGGTTATGTGTTGTAGCCGGCCCGCCATGTAGTATAGCCAGGGGTTAGGCAATGCCGTTCTCCCTGCCTCCTTCGGTTTTTGCAGTTGCTCCAAATTAATTCTCGGGGGCCTGTCTAGCCATATAAGTGACCTGAACATTACATTAATTATGCAGAATATTTTAAGGGGAATTATCATGGGGGTATGGTGCAAGGCATATAAGAGCTGTGGCATAACAATTATTTTTATGCGATTTACTCTCCCTGTTACCGAGAGCTTACGTTTCGACCAAACCTTAATTTTGTCCTGAATACGAGTCAGTAAAGGAGATATATTAAGGGAGATATAATCTAGGGTATTAGAAGTAATATGGAGGCCTAAATATTTAAAGGACTCCACAACAGAGATATGTTGGGTCGTGGGATCGAGTGCTCCAGAAGGTTCGCCCAGCCGCAGCATAGAGGATTTAGTCCAGTTAATGACCAGGCCCGAGAATCTGCCAAAGGTGGTTATGTCGGACATAGCCTCTCGCAGAGACTCTGAGGTATCCCCCAGCAACAACATGGTATCATCGGCATAGAGTAGTATTTTTTCCTCCATGGGGCCGTACTGAAATCCTCTAATACGTGGATTGGCATGAATCATGACCGCTAGTGGTTCAATGGCCACGGCAAACAGGAGGGGGAACAGCGGGCAACCCTGCCTCGTGTCCCTATACAGGGGTAAAGAGTGGGACACCTGACCTGCCTCCGGGATCACCGCAGTAGGGGCACTGTACAAAAGTTTCACCCAGGAGATGAACACGTGTCCAAAGCCAAAGCTCTCCATGGCCACCCACAAGTATTGCCACTTGACACTGTCGAAAGCTTTGTGGGTATCCAGTGACAGCAGTGCCCTATCCCCTCCATCGTCCGCCAGCGTCTGGAAATTAATAAAAAGTCTGTGCAAATTGAGCACTGTCGACCTCTGGGGTATGAAGCCAACCTGGTCCGGATGACAATCGAGGAGATGATCCCGTTTAATCTCAGGGCGAGGGCTTTCGCAAGGATTTTTACGTCCGAGGAGGGAAATCGGCCTGTACGAACTCGGATCTAGAGGGTCTTTCCCTGGTTTCAATAGGAGTACTATAGTTGCCCTAGTCATGGAGTCCGGTAGTGACCCCCGCTTCCAGGCAGTGTTGAAGACCTTAAGGAGATGTGGCAGGATAGTCCCCCCATATTGTTTGTAGACTTCACTAGGAAGTCCGTCTTCACCTGGCACCTTATGGTTAGCAAAGGTTTTAACTGCCTCACTCAGCTCCTCTATTGTTAGGGGAACAGCCAACATCTGCCTCTGCCGCTCCGCGAGGCGAGGTATCTCCACCCCCCCAGAAAGCCCCGCAACTCATCCTGAGAGCAGGTCCGCTGGGAGCCATAGAGCCCTGAATAGAAACGCACCAGCTCCTGTATGACCGTATCAGGGGTATTCACTAGTTTCCCATCTGTTAATGCCCTTAGAGCTCCTATCGATGGTAGTGTTTGGTGTGAGTGCACAAGCTTAGCCAGCATTCGCCCTGTCCATTTCCCTTCTTCATAAAATGCAAGTCTGTTAAAGAAACATTTTCTATCAGCCCTAGAGCTAACCAACCGATTTAGAGTTTCCTGTGCTGCAATCCAGGCCTCCCTATGGGAGTCCATTGGGTCATCAATAAAAAAAAGCAGCGCACCAGCTGGACAGCTTGGTCCTTTTGTGCATTAGTTGCTTGTTTAGAGTTTTTCTATTTTTAAAAGAGCCGAGGAATTTATTTTTAAATAAAAAAAGGAAATCTTAAATTTTTATTTACATGTGCAATCTTTATTTTACAAATCAGCATATAACACAGGATGCCTAAAACTACATATTAAAGAAGAACTTCACCCTCCTTCCCATTTGTTTATTTATTTTATTCCCAGCTTACCCAGATTCTGGGTTCTGCATAGTTAAGATATTCACCCACTCACCGGATCCAGCATTGACCAGCTGAGATCCTCTTCTCTGCAGCCACCAGTTGGTTCCCATGCCCCATCTTCTACTATGATGTCATCAAGAGGCTGTCAGTACTTCTTGGTTCAGGTGCAGTCTTCCGATGCTGCACCACTAGACCTGTCCCCCCTCCTCCTTTAATGAATGGAATGAAGTGCAGTGCTCCTGGGCCTCCTGGAATATGTGACGTGTATATTCCAGGAGGCCCAGGAGCACTGCACTTCATTCCATTCATGCACCGGGGGACTGCATGTCATTTGCCTAGGCAAGGATGGCTATTTCTGTAGTGTAGTGGGGGAGGGATAGAGCAGGGAATACTTCCTGATAAGGGTGAAGAACCGTTTTAACTTTTTAGCTGCCTCTTAACCACATGATGCATTTGGACTAGCAGACAGGCTCAGTGGTATCTGCATGCATGTCCTAAATAGACCTGAATAGCAGGTGATCAAATATGCAGGCTATCTAGAGCATAATAGCAAACCATCAGGCATAAAAAGTGCAGTTGCTGCCTCTAGCACTACACCTGGTGCCTGCAATTAGTATTTGTAAGATATTCAAATTCAAACCACTATACTCCCCTATTAAAGCACATGTGGTTTGCTTATATCCACAACTGTGATGACAATGTATGGTCACTTGAGTTTCACTTACATCAATGCCACAGTCTATCGGTCAAGCAAGATACCAAGGAGCCTTTGATCCTGGAATACCTCTTGTGTTCTGACCTGTAGTGGTGATATAAGCATCCATTGATTCTACCAACAGGTTAAAAGATAAACAGGGAATTCTCCAAGCAAAGACTGGAGGTAACAACAAGGAGTGATCATAGTTGATAAGATGACTATAAGATGAAGAATACTGTCTCTTAATTGTCCATTGAGGGACAAAGAACAATATTAAGTCGTGGGTGTGTGGGTTATAGTGCTGCTTTCAGGAAGTTCAGACATTAGCAAAACAAAATATATTAAGCCAGCCCCTGTATAATCCCACTTCCAGCCATCATGCCTCCGTTTTTTGCTAGTGTCCTAGGAGGCTGGACAGCTTTTCCTCAGCTCCATGGTAAACTTTAATTATATTTTTTATTGTGATTTTTCCCTTTTGTCAAGGTATACACATTTTGGTAGATTCTTCTGTATCAAGCTTTTCTTCAGGCATTCGCTCTAATAAGATTCTGCATCTGCTAGTTTTGATTTTGTCCATCCCTGAGTTAGACTGCTTTGGTATTGGTCTTATGCACTGCTTGCTCACAAAATTGATTTGGGGTGTGGAATTATAGGGGGCATGATTTACTGTATTTGCTTTGTAAGTGTCCAAACCTCCTGAAGGTGACAGGAAACCCCACATGTCTAAGATCACTGTCCTGTGTCCCTCAGTGGACTTCAAGAAACAAATGTTTTGTTAAAGTGGTTGTAAAGCCTTAAGGTTTTCACCTTAATGCATTCTATGTCTGTCTCCCCCAGACCCCCCTTTTTTCTTTCCTGAGCCTGATCCAATCCAGCGATGTCCATGTGTGCAGCTGCTCCAGCCACTGTCGCTTTCCTCATTGGACAGATTTACAGCAGCAGGAGCCATTGGCTGCCACCGATCAAAAGCTGTGACATGGGAGCGGGGGGCGGGGCCGACACAGCAGCGGGACTCAGGAGCAAGCCCGCACAGGTGCCCCCATGGAAAGTGGCTCCCGATAAAGGGGGGGCCTGGAGCACAAGCGGGGGACCCCAGAAGAAGTGGATCGGGACTGCTCTGTGCAAAACCATTGCACAGAGCAGGTAAGTATAGGCATGTTTGTTATTAAAATAAAAAAAAAAGGAGCTATTACAAGTACTTTAATTACAAAAATATTTTAATTTAAGTTCCTGTGGGAAATTGTCATAGAATCCAATTGTTGTACAGCTTTGCAAACAATTATTCAAGTGAGGGAAATGCTTTGTAAGCTAATGATGTATATACACATTAAACATTGAGCACCATGTTTTGGCACCTCTATATCTATCAGTATCTTGTTAGACTTCTCCAATATTTACTAGCATAGCTAAGGCCAAAATAAATGCTTGCCAATTTTACTTTTCAAAGACAACCGGCATGATAATGACAAAAATGGCAAATAGTGTTTTGTGACTTCAAATGGAGGTGTCTTTCCATTTTTATTTTTACTCTTTTTAAGAGGAGTAAATAAGAGGAGTTGTAATAGAGTTATTTTATCTTTTGAAATTTCCCTTGAAAATCTACACTATAAGTGTGTGTGCAATGACATAATGCCACTTTTCTTGTCCATTTAGTTGTATTATACCTATGTCTTTTCGCAGGATACTGAACAACATTAGTAGATGGCAAACAGTGTAATTTTATCACCTAATTTAATAGGAATAGCATTTGAGGACATAATTTTGACATATATAGAATGCAATTATTCACCCTATATCTGTCAGAAATGTGATTTCAGCATCTAACCCATTGCTAACGCTTTACCCTGCACACCTCTTATTCCCAGCATTGCTTTAAAAAAGAACAAGATCCCAGTACAGTTTGTGTGGCCAAGGCTTATTAGTATGCGGCAGAAATGCCAGGATCTGTTCCCAAGACTGTGCCGAGTGAAAAATGGCTTGCATTTTCCTGATAGCCCATGTGGTTGTAAAGAATAAATGGCTAATGAATTACAGATGAACATTGACGCCAATTAATCTTTCCGCTGTCCCTGGGTTATATGGCAGCCATTTAAAAGTTTAATCAATACACTAAAGTTGAAAACATGCAGGCACTGCAGTTGTTTGCCTGTAATAAACATCAGAAAGAAACAGCAGCCCCGTAGTGGCTTGTGCATTAGAATGACAGGTATTTATGCTTAATGGACTAAATATTTTTTATTGGGAGAGAGCAAATGTCAACTTAAGTTTTGCGAGGCCAGCGTTCCCTTCCTTTTCCTGGAAGGTGGGCGAGAGATTGGTGGCAGTTCAGTGACAGTGACAGATGAGTGAATAAATAAGGAGAATGCTTTGGGGACAAAGGAAGAACAAGAATCTATTGCTTTCTGCAGCAAGGCCTCTGTTTTGCATTGTGAAAACATTACAGATTGTAAGCGTTCTCCTCCCAGTGCTATGAAATGGTGGGGGAGGCTCACAGTTTCTGTACATATGTTACCTAAACTGTGGACCTCTATTTTAATAGACCCTAAGATATGTTTATAGTCAATCATGTCTTCATTGAATATGTTGTCACATACATAAAACACACAACAACAAACTGGATGAATGATCTTTGTTTCTTTAGGAAGCAAGATTGACACTTTGTAAAGGCAATTGGTGGATCACATGACTTTCTTCCTCAATCTTTAAGCTGCTGTAAAATGACCATTAAAAAGAGGAACATACATTAGAGCTTGGCATAACCACAACAAAAATGCTTGCTTGTTAAAATCATAGGTGGAGGTGGTTGCACATGTATCTTAATGAGAATTAAATAATAAAAACTAAACAAGGTGCATTGGTAACAAGCTTAGATCCAAAAAAATACCAGGGAGGTAGATTTCTTATGGGTTTCTTCCAAATATCACTGGTTTCCAAGAACAATATTTGTTCCCCTAGTCCAAATTTCATCCAATCCAGTATAGATACAGACATTGTAAACTGGCACATAAAGTCTACTTGAAGCTCCAGAGCTAAAGCTTCAGGCATCTAATAATGTACACACTCTTTGCTGTGCCATTTTACTTACATTTTACAGTTCACTATTGTTTATATTTATAGCTTAACAGAATGGATTAAATTGCCTAAATATTATGTATGTTAATTTAATAGAATTGTTATTTACTGTGCTTTGATAGCCTCCATATCCTATAAATGAATATCATCTTTTGGTGTACAGCATGCATGGGAAGTGTAAATTACAACAGAGACTGAAGTACTGAGACGTAGCCCAAGCTGGCCTCCTGCGACTGTCAATCTATGCAGCATTGCTTTGATAAATTACTGTTGAAGGTATCATTGTATTTATATCTGATGGTAACTGACGGCAGACTGGCAGCTCCGTCAATCAGCCTCCTTGCTGCTGAATCCTATGTCTCTGACAACTAATCAACGATCAAGAGAATGTTGTTCCTGATTTGCAGTAATGAGTATATGACAAGAAAAGTTTCTTTTTTTCCCCTGCGGCTGCCCAGAGATGAAGGATGTCTGTGATTGTATTGTAAGGTCCTGCAATAAACTCCCCAAAAGTATACTGCACCTGCACTAGCAAATATTAAGCTTGACATATATCGTCATAGTTTATGATCTTGTGCTGAGTTTGTGAATGTAATGGAAAGCCATTAAATCTGGGGTAACACTACAATTGGTTTACATATGAACTCTAGTCAAATTTAAATATATCATGATTGGCATACATTAGCTTGTGGTGCTTTTTCAAGCTTGTCATTAGATAGAAATATTTTCTTTGTTGCTCATTAACTTCTAAATCCTGTTCTCTAACAGCTCCTATTCTATGAAATCCATTACACAAATGTAGGGGTGAACCTAGATCTTCTGCTGCCTCGGGCAAACACCAAAATGACACCCCCTCTCAACCAGGCAAAATAAACTAGTATAAAATGTGAACCTAATGTATCAAAATAGCATCATAATGACAGAAGTAAAAGACAGTGCTGGCAACAGATAGAAGTACACAGTTGTGTTGCTGCAGCACCTTTGACTAAAACATACATACACACTAGCCACCCACCGCACACCCCTTTTCCACCTCTGCCTACATCCCAACATTAGAATTAGAGAAAGGGAGACACTTTTGTATAGACTGTATGCATCACAGACAGCCATCCCCCAGAATTGGTGCTTAGTAGCACTTAATAGTCCTCCTTAGCATTGGTGGTCAGTGGCAGTAATAGAGTCCTCCCTACCCCCAAGCATTAGTAGTATGTAGCAGTAAAATAGTTCCCCCAAACATTGGTGTTTAGTGGTGGTAATATAGGCCCCCATAACTGGTGCTGAAATTAAACGTATCTCTGTGTCCCCCACTGCTGCATGCTATGCCTTCTTCTGTGGGAACTACAGTATGTATATACTGTTGGGTAGGAGGTCACTCTTCCTGACAGTGCAGGTTAGATGTAGTGCCAGGTGCTGGAAAACTAGCTGCAACACTCTGTTCCTGATTTGTGGAACCTCAGGATTTTGTTTCCCTAAACAGCCCTGCAGTATCTGGGACAGTTGGGGGTAGGGCCTTGTGTCTTCATTGTCCCCTCCCAGTGTACAGACAGGGTACTGCCTCCTAGCCTCATGGCAGATGTGCCCGATGCACATACCCTACTACTAGTGTATGATCCTCAAATGCTTCTGATGGATTACATAACAAAGTACATGAAACCACATCAGTTCCTATCCTACAATTCCTGCTATACTCCTCTACATGTGTTGTTTTTGTTTTTTTAACTCTTTATTTAGCAGTTTCAGTAAAACTTATTGGGTATTCAGTCATATTAATGTAGAGCTACCCCTGCAGGAGCTTCTTAAATATGTTCAGTCCATTACTCTGCCTCTCATCCCCAATAACAGCCTCGGTCCCCTCTGGCACACCTGGCAATAGTGGTAGTGCAAGGATAAATGAGAAACACACACGTTATTATAAAACACAGAAATTGTCTTTACTGTAGTATTTCTGTGGAATAACCATTGGCAATATGTTCAAGGAATACAATAGAAGAACATTAACTTAAGTTATGAGCAATATAGCTCAATAGTACATTTAGGCTGCTTTCAGGGGATTCCGAACCTTAAAATAACCCCAAGAGCAGGGCAAACCCTTTAATAACAATAAAATCACAAAAATGGCAATCTGTACCAGATTGGTTACCTTTACTCAAGTTTGGCTCTATGAGTCCAGGCAAGAGGAGAGTAGAAGACTGACCCTCTCTATGGCAGATCCCTCTCTTCTGTCTCCTGGCACCACAGGTCCAATAACAAATACTGTATTCAAATCAACAGTCAATATCTTAACTTTCTAAATAGGCTGTCCCACACACTCACTACATATACAGAGCCCTGAACATGTGTGTGCGAGGCCCTATGGCAATAGTAACTTCAGTCCCTTTGAAGTAAAATACGTCTTGGTATCTTCAGCTAGCTACTCTCGTTGGTGCACTTAGATTCCAGGATGGTAGGCCCAAATAACATAACTGGTCCGGATCATTAAGTGAAGAATGCAAGATTTTCCTCAGCAGGGTGAAAGGCCAATGACCCCTGCATACAGTGTCTTTCTACTTAAATGGCCTTGTATCCTGCAGGTACTACAAGTGTCAGCAAGATGACTACCAGCAATGATGTCTGTATGCAGTGTTCAACATAACTCCATCTGTGCAGTGTCTTTGATTCCTGCAAATGGACAAAAGCCCCCTCACCCAATCCTGCAATCGATCAAGGCCCAAATGAACTTCCTGGGGCAGGCGCACTTCCCTGGTGGCGACTGGTTACCTCACACTGGAACGCTTCTCTGTCGGTGCAGGTGCGCCTGGATGTGCACCTGGGATCCTCTCTCTCTCCAGCTGGATGTCCCGACCAGTCCCAGAGGCCTAAGATCGCACGGTGGAAAAACCCAAGAGGCAGCATCCCTCTTTTAGTTCTTTTCTCTTCCTCTCCCATGCTTTTACTGAATTCTCCCCAGACAATCAAGATGGAGTCTCTCTCCTCCTCTCTTCTAGAGCATGCATGGGATTGTAGTTCCCTACTCCATACAAAGCTATGGGGACGTCTGGTAAATGGACTTCATATTCCAGAATGCTTTGCAGCTATTCCTGCAGCTGGCTAAAGTCCCTCTGATTGGTTCATGTAACTGTTAATTCTATTGGCTTTCTCCCACATGCACAGAGAAACTCAGGAGATCCATACTGTAATTTGATCTGTGTGTGTGTGTGTGTGTGTGTGTGTGTGTGTGTGTGTGTGTGTGTGTCTGCACACAGAAACGAGAGAGAGAAAATCAAATCCATGCAGAGAGCTGGCAGGCACAGACTCCCTGCTAAGAGAGCCTGTATACTCTCAGTGGCCACTTGGCAAAGCCTCAGAAGTAGAGGATAGCAAAGCGGGCCCCTGCTACACCCTCCCCCACCAAAGAACCTTTGGTCCCCCAAGGGAAGTAAAAGTCTGTAACCTGTTACATGCTTTGTAGTACTCGTGAAGAAAATCAGATTAGTGCACGCATGACAACAACAGTTTGCATTACATGACTCAACAACTTATTTTATAACACAGGATTTACAGAGAAACCTCCCACCAATAATCATATGATGGGGCTTGCCCTGTCTGCAGGTCACCTTTACTGGGCTGGCCCTGCCAGTTGTGCCAAGGGGTGAATCAGGGGCGCCTGTCACCAAATTTGTGGTGAACAAGTCAGGCATGTCAAAAGCCACAGCAGAGGTCGATCTCCTTAGTTCAGGCTCACTAGCCCCATCTTCCTGTTTAATTGTTCCCATCTCATGCAGATCAGTTTCTTTAAATTCTGCTGTGGATCATCTGCCATCCACTGTGGAAGAGGGAGACATTTCTGGCCCTCCTTCTGGCAGTGAGGGTGAGGGATCGCCTCTGGGGACAACAGGGACTAGCATCCGCTTTACCAGATCTGTGTTGGTCCCAACGATCAAAGAACTTCCTGTGGACCCCAGCAGCCAAGGACACAGAATGGCCAGGGTCTCAAAGTTCTGAGGCTTCCCAGTCCTCAATGCCTCACAGGACAACTTGATCTGCAGATATCCCTCACAAGGGTAATCTTTCACTTGAATACCCTGGATCCCTAGATCTTCCAACTTTTGCAGGGGCATGTATGACAAAAACCTCTTGTAAAAGTTTCTGGTCAGCAAGGTAATCTGAGCACCTGAATCAAGAATGGCTCTTGTATAGATTCCTTCAACCAAAACAGGCACTGCTGGCAGAGGGCCTATCAACTGAGCAGGAGATTTGGTGAAAGCATTTGGAACAGCAGGTTTTCATGGCTGGACTTGTGCTTCCTACCTCTTCTGGTGTTGGGAATTCTGTTTCTGTTGACATTTTGGAGGCCTGGTGTAATTTCTGACAGAGACAGCATAAACTGCATGTGCCCTCCACTGTTCCCTTGCAGGTTCAGTGAAAGCTCTTCTTGAAGGCCCAGGCTGTCTCTCCATCCTTGGACCACTCCTTTGCTGTCCACGCCAGTCTTCTGTCCTCCTTGGTGGACTAGGGCATTCTCGCTGGTAGTGACCTACACCTCCACAGTTTAGACAGACATCTGGATTCATTGGCCTCTTGCCAGTCGCTGTGGACGAAACCGGAGGCACATTAGGCCCTGCGGCCCCCTCTCCGGACAACTCAGTGAATTTCGCTGTCAGCATCTTGATCATCTCCATCATTTGGGATACCTGCATCTTCAAAGCGGCTTTCTCAGACTTAAGATCAGATGATTATGCCTCTGCATAATCTGGAGGTGGTGATGGTGTCTACTTTGGCGACTTGACCCAAAGAGCCGGTCATCCTTTCCCTCAGCTGAGACACTTGACACTTGAGTCTTGAGAAACTCAACCTCTGAGTTACCACCATCTAGGCTAGCCACTTTAACCCCGACATCTACTTCTGACTCCTTGTCTTCCAACATGGCCTCCTCTTCTCGCACAATCTGGATCAGATCTGGATACTTCAATATGCCACCATCCTGCCGAGTTCTTAGTAGAATGGTGATGGGGTCCAGTGGCTGGGCACCCCGTAAGACTTGCTGTGCATGGATCTCATACACTTCACGGGGGTCCTAACCCTTCTTCAACAAGAGTTGATGCAATATCGACTCTGGGTGTTCTTCGTCTCTTAATGTCTCTCAGATTCCCCAGGGCGTAGTCTTCGATAGGCGTTAGATTTCGAGTCGGTCTTTCTAACACAACGAGTTCTGATGGACTTATAAGACGTTCTACATAAACCGGCGTTTCCTTTCCAGAGATTGGAGAACATAACCAAACTCGTATGAATGGTCGTGTTTCCCCTCTTTGATAGGCTAATACATTCCGCAGACCTTTTCTATAACGTAGTTGAGAACAACTTCTTCCCAATCCTGGGGGCACTTCACATACTCTAGGTACGTGTCGTTCAGAATGCCCCACGGGTCGGTGACCTGGGGTAGTGGTAAGATGATTCTTGAGCCGTCCTACCACCGTATAACTTCATAGGTCTAGACTAGGTCTAACACGCTCTTCTCCTCCGGTACAACCTTCTGTTCCTCAGTCTTCATCTACAGCCCCAATTTCACCGATCGGATCTACCACCATTGAGTCTCCAACTCAAAGAGTTCTGAGTTCACAGTTCACAGAGTCGACTCCCTTTCCTACTGGCCGAGAAACCCAGTTCAGCGGTTTCATCTGTGGTAGTGGTGGAGGTCTAATACGTCTCCGTATTAGTAGACTAGAATTCAGACTCTTTCGGCGAAACTTCTACGTCCATAGGGTTTACTACCTCTACTAGTT
>BLSH010323971.1:512630-536651 GCA_018402905.1 Glandirana rugosa | reverse complement strand
CGTGGAGAACGTGAGTATACGACGATCTAACCTTCTTCCCCTAGGGACTGGTAAAGGCTGGTCAGGGATCCCCTTCTTCCAATCTAGCAGCATATGAGTGCAAGAGGCATCTGGGTCTGGTCTGACAGCAGCACCTCCTGGCTGATCTGTTCTTCAGTCCAGGCATCCCCGGGAAGCTCAATCACTACACTCTACTCTGGGTGAGCGCCTTCTTCATCACACCACTGGGCCGCATCAGCAGGGTCCATCTTGGCACTTTAGGGTTGCTGTCCCGAGGAGTTGATTGCAGAGTAGTGGGATTATCGTGGACGAGCCCCCACAGGTAGCGCTACCCCCGCAGGAGCCGCTTAAGTATGTTCAGTCCGTTACTCTGCCTCCCAACCCCAATAACAGCCTCAGTCCCCTCTGGCACACCTGGCAATAGTGTGAGTGCAAGGATAAATGAGAAACACACACGTTATTATAAAACACAGAAATTGTCTTTTCTGTAGTATTTCTGTGGAATAGCCTTTGACAAAATGTTCAAGGAATACAATAGAAGAACATCAACTGAAGCTATGAGCAATATAGCTGAACAGTACATTTAGGCTGCTTTCAGGGGATTCGGAACCTTAGGATAACCCCAAGAGCAGAGCAAACCCTTTAATAACAATAAAGTCACAAAAATGGCAATCTGTACCAGATTGGTTACCTTTACTCAAGTTTGGCTCTATGAGTCCAGGCAGGGGGAGAATAGAAGACTGACCCTCTCTAAGTCAGATCCCTCTCTTCTGTCTCCTGGCAACACGGGCCCAATAATAAATACCGTATTCAAATTAACAGTCAATATCTTAACTTTCTAAATAGGCCATCCCACATATTCACTACATATACAGAGCCCTGAACATGTGTGTGTGTGAAGCCATATGGCAATAGTAACTTCAGTTCCTTTGAAGTAAAATACATCTTGGCATCTTCAGCTAGCTACTCTCGTTGGTGCACTTCGATTCCTGGATAGTAGGCCCAAATAACATAACTGGCCCGGATCAGTGCACCTGGGATGCTCTTTCTCTCAAGCTGGATGTCCCGACCAGTCCCAGAGGCCTAAGATCGCACAGTGGAAAAACTCAAGAGGCAGCACCCCTCTCTTAGGTCTTTTCTCTTCCTCTTCCATGCTTTTACTGAATTCTCCCCAGACAATCAAGATGGAGTCTCTCTCCTCCTCTCTTCTAGAGCATGCATGGGATTGTAGTTCCCTACTCCATACAAAGTTATGGGGACGTCTGGTAAATGGACTTTATATTCCAGAATGCTTTGCAGCTATTCCTGCCCTGGTTAAAGTCCCTCAGATTGGTTCCTGTAACTGTTAATTCTATTGGCTTTCTCCTTCATGCACAGAGAAACTCAGGAGAGCCACACTCTAATTTGATCTGTGTGTGTGTGTGTTTCTGCACACAAAAACAAGAGGGAGAGAAAAAAAAAATCAAATCCATGCAGAGAGCTGGCAGGCACAGGCTCCCTGCTAAGAGAGCCTGTATACTCTCAGTGGCCACTTGGCAAAGCCTCAGAAATAGCGGGTAGCAAAGCGGGCCTCCGCTACAATGAACAAAGAAAGATATAAAATATGAGATTAGTAAGATGCCTAAATGTTCAGATACCATAGAAAATAGCAGATGGAATCACCTGACACTTAGGACAATTACTGCTCTAGGGAGATCATTGTCAAGTGCAAAAATTATTTATATGGAAATTAATTAACAATCAAACAGGTAGATAAGGAACAAAGGGGGTGGGAGAGTGTGGCCCCGGCAAGAATCAGAAGTAGAGATATAGCTTATCAATGTGGCAAATACTCAAGAGAGAATTGAAATTGTCCCCAATAGAGCCATCTTGTTGTATATTCTTCAGACTTGTCTTGAAGGGCAGAATGAAGATTCTCACTATTCTGTATATGTAATTTATATTCATGAGTATAATCCTAAGCGCAGTACCTACCTACTTCACTAAAGCCATGTTTTAGTGGCTCCCCTGCTACCATTCAGGAGTTCTTCTCTATCTTTGCGCTGGAAAATAGTAAGGGCAAATACCAGCCTATCAGGCTAGGCAGAAGTACTGGGTCTCCAGTCCATTCAGGTGGCCTAGAGCCCGAAGAAGGCCTTGCTTCCCAATAATGTTTTGAAAATTCTACTGATCAGGTTGACTGTGCTTCGCTGAAGCCAGGGATGGAAAACTGGTAGGCAGATTATCTCAGCCCAAAACCTCTGGATCAGGGAGAGTAGATGTTTTCAGAGAGATCAGCCAAACATGGGGAATACCTAGAAAGTCCCTATTTCTTTTTTTGTTGTTGTAGCCATATTGTATACAGTATATTATTCACTGTGGCAGGCCATTGGCTCAATGTTGGATAAGTCTTTTGTTTTCAAACGCTAGTGACACAAGCCCTCATGGCATTTGAGAGATGGATCATTCTTGTACTGTTTTCCTTGACAATGGGGTCAAATTTAGAAGGACGGCTGCAGGGTTACTAGAGAGATACCAGTAAGTTTTGTTGTGATTTGTGTGACCTGTTGATAAAAATGATATAGTACGGGGCACTCCCAAGAAAACCTGCAGCATATCGCTTGTATGGCCATTACACCACCAATACATATTGCTCTGCTGTGGGAAAAGTTTGGAAAGAGCAGATGATGTCCTATACCATAATTGAGGCTTTATGTGCAAAGATTAGGACCCTATCCTGACTGTCCATGAACTCCGTGATCATTTTAGAAGTATATACCCACCAATAATTGATATGGCATGGACAGAGTTTTCTTTATTACCTTGACATGCACACAGTTTGGCTTGGTAGTGCGCCCACATGTGTGCCACCATAAGAAGTGGCTTCCTATGACTGAGAGTGTTGGCAGGGGACTCCAGAAGAGGAGGTTTAGGGCTGCTACATGCAATACCCTTGCAGGTAAGCATAAAATCTTTTTTATTTCAGTAAAAAAAAAATATATATATATTTACAACTGCTTTAAAATTGTTCATTAAAAAAAAGGGAAATTAAGATGGGAACCGGGGCATAACTAGAATTGTGAAAGACCTATAGCACCCTTGGACACTCTGAAGAAAGCAATAATGAATTGCTGTGAATAGTCGATTGATTGAATAAAACCTGAGCCTACTCACTGTATGCATGGCACATATTGTATATACCACAGTCCTTGAGCACCCACAATATCATCTTTAAATATTGTGCCACACGAGAAAATTGAGTACTGTCCATGATACTTTTTTATTTGCACTAACATAATTTTTTTCAGGACAAGCTTTCGGGGTATCTCCCCTTCTTCAAGGTCCAAGCAGTAAAGTGTCATGAGCATAGCCCAACCCTCAGCACCTAGAAAGGACAAAACATGCAGTGTACTCCCCGAAGTGTGCATGTGGCTAAATTGCACTAGATATTGGGGTGCATGGCAGGCCCTAAAGGAACATGGTTAAATATGGTTTTAAACTGGATATACATATAGAGTTTTTTTTTTGTTCACTCCACTCACAGATCCCGACAATGATACAGTGATATGAATGCAGGGACCCCCCCCCCCCCCATTGTATCCTGACAGCAGGGACTTCCCCCTTTAGAATACACTGATCAGTGCTGCAGTCAGTTTTACTGGATTCTGTTGAACAGACAAATCTACCCCCATGTACCGAAATTCTGAACTGGCCGGATTTTGATATGTGTATACCAAGCTTTAGCTTACTTGCAGTGAACACTGCACAGATTTGCTGCAGTGCTTGTACCCAAAAAATACATTCTTATCTACAGTACCATAAGTGAGAGTTCCATATATATAAACCTAAAGGATCAGCTGTAGAAAATAAAACAGAATATGGACAAAGTGCTAACACTTAAAGGCTGGTGGTTAGTGTGCCCCAATACACTGGGTGCCTGATGCTAATTACGCTCCTGGATATGGATATGGGGAGAATACAAAAGAAAGGTGGGGGCAGGGGAAAACATTACAACGGTCAACCATAACAGTAAAAGGATAATGTAACACAATTCAATGCTCTGCCTTACAGAATTGATTTGAGTGTACAAGATTACAAACAATTGTATGGTAAAATGCGTCAAATAAAGAAAACTGTACAGAGTTAATATTTTGTGGACATGCAGGACTTCCACATGCCAATAAAGATAAAGAATGTGACTCCTTCATGGCTTCCATATATCTTTTTCTCAATATCAAACAAGTATCATAACTATACAGGGAACTTTTGGGGGGAAAGGGGGAGTTTAATTCGCAAAGCCGAGGTAGGCAAAGTGAAATAGAGGGTGAGAGAGTTTATACTATTGCAGCCAATGGATTACAGGTGTCTGACAGGGATAACCACTTGGTCCATATTTTTTTAAAATTTGGCATGAAAACCCCTATGTTCATAAATTAATGCTTTATACAGCAAAGAAGTATTACTTTTTTAACATCCAGTATGTGGATAGGACCAACTCACATAGCAAAAAAAGCAGCTTCAAAAATGGAGCGCCTGAACTGTGTTATTTGCTGAACATGTCATCACAGCTTTGCAGTAGCGGACCAACTCGCCCGATGCACATGGGGCCCTTTTCTCTCTCACATTCTTCTCCTTCTTCCGTACTTTCCTGTGTACATGTTTGTTAATGCCTGGGACCAGGCAGGGCCGTGTTCATGTGACATCAACATTATGGCGACACCCGACTTAGAAGTGAGATGTACACCCCGGTGTCTCTGTATCACAACCTGAAGCTATAGGGACTGAAGCCTCTCAGTCCCATGATACTTACAGCTGCTCAGTATGCTACATTTCAAAGAAGACCACACATTGCAGTCATTGCAGTGTCCCGTTCCACCAGTCTAGCTAGACTCTGCCACCTATCTTTCAGTGACAGAGCAGTTCCCACTGGAACCAGAGCGGACTCAATGTACTTGAATAATTAACTCTTCCGTACCATGCGGCTAGGTCCCTAGAATCTCCACCATGCAGGTCTGATCTTGACTGCTGAGGCAACAACCGCTTCCTTCACTATGCATGAGACCCGTCACCCTTGCCGGTACCACTCTCCCACTGTCTGGCTGTCATCTTTCTCTTGTACTTATTGCCCCTAGCGAAAGCATGCCATCACTTCACTCCATGTGTATGCATTACAGGCCCTGTTCTTCTATATGCCATTACCATGCACCCCTTTAAGTAACTTCATACCAGGCATGACAAAGTTTCAAACATTTTACTTGAATAATGCAAGATAAAAGTTCAACAATAAGTACAGTCTTTTCCTAACATCCCTAGTCCCTAACTAAAGGCTTATGTCTGCCCTGGCATACCTGCTAGGAAGGAGTCCATTGCTGACATCTTCTAGGAGGTCTGCAAGTCCCAGCAATCCCCCAACCTGTTGAAGGCTCCAAGACACAGGTTGTAGCAGCTTTGTTACCGACCTTTGGCTTGTTGCTCGACTACGCTTCTGCTTAACTCCAACCTGCAACCATTCGTTAATCCACAGATTGCGAGATCTGATCCACCAGTCAAACATTTGCTCCCAAAGGCAAAGCAAAGTGTAGAAGTTCCATATATTTGTATGCTGGAGTAAAGCCTCATACACAAGCTTAGATTTTTTGGCGACAGAATGTCAGTTTTTTTGTTGGATGCTAGTCTCGTGTCAAAAGTGAACAGCGTACTAACAATACAAAAATGATCGCACAATTTTTTTTCGTACGCAAACCATACTAATGATACGAAAATTGGACATTGACTTGTTGTATGAAAAACATTTTCTAGTCTGCACATCCAGCTTTCAAAAATGGCTGTCGAAAGGAGTGTCCAAGACGCACCACTGGTAAAGCATCAGATAGATCGCACCTATTGACAGAGATCGTGAGAGTGTGTGGTGGAAGAGACGATTGAGTCGACCAGATCATCACAGCGACGCTAATAGGAGGGATTTAGAGTTTCAGTTCTGAGAGCTATCTGATCAGACACGCGAAGTGGCTGAACACGAGAGTGTGAGGCAATCAACTCTGGTGAGTGAGATTCCTGGTGGGAGATAGCGAAGATCTGACTATGTATGCTGTATGCTGATATGCAGATTTGCTGGGATCTTTATATGTGGCTCTAGGGATTCCATACACATATATATTAAAAGGAACATTGGAATTTATTATTAGCGCTACATGATATTACGAATGTATGGGACATTTTGTTGATATAATTTGCAGTTAGCTTATGAAGGATTTATTGTGGCAGCTATTTGAAGTATTCACGTTTAATGACAGTGTTCACACAATTTTAGCGCGTATACTTTGATTCATTGTTTAGAGGGCGTTATACAAGAGGATCTAATTTTTTTGGCACATTCGTTAATGGCCTTTGGCTTGCTTACTGACTATGCGTCTGCTTGATCCCTACCTGCTATATCTGCTACTGGACCCCAGCTTGCTCATCTCCTGGTAGGATGATCATGCGGACCTGGTACTAACATGCAGCAAAACCCATCTCCACCATCAGAAGCTCTGGTGAATACCGGTTAGTACTTAGACCCTGCACCTCAGGTGAACCTGTCCTGCTTGTTGGTGGATGCTGCTCCACTGCTATAGCTACTGGCCTCTGAGTCTGACTCCAGACCGTGACAGAATAATCTGGCCCAAAACATGCAGGCTGTTGTAGCACCTACTGTGGCTCCTCTCAGGGCACAAATCACTGAGTTGCAGGCGTTTGGTGTTAACTACCAGGAAAAGTTTTCTAAATTACAAATGAAGTGAAAGGTCTTCAAGTAGACATCCTTGATCCACATAGACAATTGCGGGACTTGCATTCCCGATATACTGCTGTAGTAGATATGCCCCTACCACTCAAGTTTAATGGAGACCATCGCCATTACAGAGGTTTCCTTAATCAATGTTGTATATACTTTCATATGCAACCTGCTGCATTTACTTTTGACAGGAAAAAGGTGCTGTTTATTATCAACCTCCCGACTGAGGAAGCCTTAGCCTGGGCCTGCCCTTATGTGGAGCAAGACATCCTGGAGTCATCCTGGATAATTTAAATTCTTTGTGGCTGCTATGAATTAAGTTTTCAATGATCCTAACTGCTGTGCACTACTGCCGAGGCAAAGTTGCACAATTTACAGAAGAGTAGACTCTCTGTTGCAAAATACACAACTGAATTCTGACGTTGGAATTCAGATATCAACTGGAATTCAGCAGTGTAAAAACATCAGTTTCATCAAGGATGATCTGAACAAGTAAAAGATGAGCTTGCCAGAGTAGAAAATCCTGACGATCTCGAGGCTTTTATTAAATTATGTATTCAAATTGATCAGAGACATACTAAAAGGAGAAAGGAGAGAATGGGGATTCTAGGCAATAATGGTGGCATGCGTTTTTCTACTAGTCAGTTTGCTCCTAAGGTCCCAAGAGTTATTCTAAATTCTGACACTCCTGAACCTATGCAGGTGGATGCTATTAAAAGATCTATTTCTACTCAGGAGAAAGAAAGACGACGTTCAGAGAACGTATGTCTTTATTGTGGAGTTTCTGGACGTAGTTAATTGTCCCAATAAATTTAAAAGTACAATTGTGGCAACTGATGTTACAGTATCCAAAAAAGTAAACTCAATTTCTCAGTCTGTCTCTCATTTGATTTAGGAGGCAAATTAAATTCATTCTTCATCATCCCATTTTGTCATCCCTATAAAGTTTATCATTGAAAGCGGTGAAACCCCTATGCTGGACTCTGGAAACTTCATGGACATTGAATTTGTCCAAAATAATAACATTCAACTAAGAAATAAACTTGCCCCAATGATATTGAAACTGTGATTGGCTCACCTTTGTCTTCAGGACCAGGCTGTTACCCACTTGAACTTCAAATTAAGGCTGACCATCAGGAGATTATCAGCTTTCAGCTGATCACATCACCCAAGTTCCCTATTGTCCTTGGAATTCCTTGGTTCATCGGACCGATGCTGCATCCATCTAGGTGAGTATAATGGGGAGAAAAAAACAAAACCCATACTTCTCTTTTAAGGAAATACAACGTTTTGTTGGATTTGCTAACTTTTACAGAAGATTCATATGGAATTTCTCCAAGGTAATTGCTACAATTACGCAGCTCACAAAGTAAGGGATTGCCTTTTTGTGGTCACTTGAGGCACAAGCTGCCTTTAGCAAACTAAAAATGTTCTTCACTTCTGCACCAATACTGGTACATCTAGATTCTGAACTACTTTTCAGCGTAGCAGTTGATACTTCAGATTCTGCTGTGGGATCTATCCTTTTTAGCAAACTGGAGAAAAGATGCAGGTTCATCCTTGTGCTTATTTCTCTCGACTAATGTATTCAGCCGAGAAGAAGGTTGAGAAGGTTGTCATCTAGAAAGTATATTGGACCCTATTTGTTATTTCATACCACCCTGGGTCAAGGAATGATAAGGCTAATACCCTATCGTGAATGTTGTCTGGGCATCTCTAGGAAAGCAACTCTGAATGCACAATCCTGCCTCAAAAGAACTTTTTAGGGGCCACGAGTTCTAAAACATTTTTGAATATTCTCAAGGAGGGGTATGAGAATGACCCACTTCTGAATCATCTTCCTAGGGACATTAACCCTGAGTACAAAAATGGCTTTTGGACTCGAGCGCATCGCCTCTATGTACCTAAATCAGTTTGGGTAGAAGCCCTTAGGTTGGTTCACAACTCTAAACTTGCTGGTCACTTTGGTGTTTCTAAGACAGAAGAACTCTTATCACATTCCTTTTGGTGGCCTGACTACAAGAAAGATGTCAGGAGTTATGTGTTTAGCTAGTTACTTGGCTGCCCATGACAGGGGGAAGGGGTTAATATTTCTTGCTGCCTTCCCTGATCATGTTCTCTGGCTTTTTCTGGGGTCCAGCCTCCCCTCCTGTGTGATATAAAAGGAAAGAGGTTCAGGTCCTGAGTGGGCTGGAAAGTGGGCAGGCAAGTTTTTCCAGTTATGGACTATACTCAAAAAGGACTTTTCCTATGCAGGTACGCTGGGTCAGCCACAACTAGATGTAGTTAAAGCATGTTTTTTTTGTTGTACATGTTATGCTGGGTTTTCAGTAAAAGTTGTTCAACTGCCATGAGCCTGGTTTGAAGTCAAAAGGGGTGCATGTTGGGTTTTGGCATATTCCTAAAGAACCTGGGTCTATAATCGCAGTATGGGGTATGTGTAACATCACTACAAAAGATAAACTTGCAAGGCTAAGAAGACAAGGTATTTGCCATGGGTAACCAAATAGGAAGAACAGCAACCAGTTGTGTGGCTTTGTATCTGGTTAGGTGACAGGTCCTCTGTTAGCAAGGGGGTTGGTGCTCTAACTCCCTCCCTATCTGTCTGCCTCATCCAGAGCAGACTAGAGTTACAGAGGTCTAAGGCCTGAACACTAGGTATGGGAAAGGGTTGACTTAGAACACATATGAGATCCACATTGTCTGTGCTGCTTTCCAGACACTGGAACCCTCCTTTTCCCCACTTTGTAGACACTTTTCTGCCGGGCTTCATTCCGTTACAGGGAGTGAGGTAACGGAAGTATGCTGGACTGGTGGAGTGGGCAAGGGCTTTGCATGTCCCTCCAAATGCAAAACATACATCAGTTATAAGTGTGTAGTGGGACGAAACATCTTACAGGGGAACTCTGTACATCAGTGCTGCAACAAGGGGCTCACCTCTGAGTCGGAGACTGCCTTAGTTTTAAAATTTTCACATGACCGCAGCCTCCACCAGGCATTGGTGAGCACGCTTTCAGACGAGGTGTTACCACACATGCAGTAGACCTTGCCCACAGACTGTAAGGCTGGGTTCACACCATTGCGAATTGGAATGCGGGTTCCCCAAATTTTGACTATGGAGCCGGTTCACATATCTCCGCTGTGGCCCCTGTGCAAATTTTCACAGGAGCCTTGTGCGACTTTTGGGCCATTCCAGGTCCAAATTCAGCCAAAAATTTGGGCTGAAATCGGACCTGAAACAGTGAACCAGGATGCACTTGGACCTCTGCTGGGAGCCGAATGCGAATATGGTGTGAACCCAGCCTTAACCCTTGCTGTTACATATTATGGCCCTGAGGATCATCTACTCTTGCTGGGCCAGATTGTTACCCTATGAACTGTTGATCCATGCCATGTCCTATTGCTACTCCATGAATTGTTTATCTGTGATCTGTCATAATGCTATCCCATGGACTGCTTCTCTGTGCTGCGTCCTATTGCTGCTTCTCCTGTATACCCAAATCTCCCCAATAAATGCCTGCATGTGATTTGCCATGTGCTCTCTCTCTGCACTACTAGTTCATCACACTCTGAAATGTAATCTAGATCAGTGGTTCTCAACCCTGTCCTCAAGTACCCCCAACAGGCCATGTTTTGTGAATTTCTCTTGCATAAAATAGCTGTCCAAAATACCAAGCCATTGACTCTGATTTAAAGTACCTGTGCAAGATAAAGGGAAACCTGCAAACATAGCCTGTTGGGGGTACTTGAGGACAGGGTTGAGAACCACTGATCTAGATTATCCAACATAATTGCTGTTACCTAGGAATTGGAGAGAAGAAGTACTTTAACATTTTTAAAACATATTATTTTTTAATACAGACACTTTCTAATGCTTCCAAAAGTGAGTACACCCCTAAGTGAAAATGCCCAAATTAGGCCCAATTAGCCATTTTCCCTCCCTGGTGTCATGTGACTCATTAGTGTTACAAGGTCTCAGGTGTGGATGGGGAGCAGGTGTGTTAAATTTGGTGTTATTTCTCTCACTCTTACATACTGATCACTGCAAGTTCAACGTGGCATCTCATAGCAAAGAACTCTCGGAGGATCTGAAAAAAAATAATTGTTGCTCTACTTAAAGATGGCCTAGGCTATAAGAAGATTGGCAAGACCCTGAAACTGAGCTGCAGCATGGTGACCATACAGCAGTTTAACAGGACAGGTTCCACTCAAAACAGGCCTCTCTATGGTCGACCAAAGAAGTTAATTGCACGTGTTCAGCATCATATCGTCAGGGGCCAGGATGCCCCTGACGATGTCAATGATGACGAAACGCGTTGGGAGAAGTTAGCCAGCGTGACGATCGCGTGTTTCGGGAAGAGGCCGCCATTGTAATGGTTGGAAACAAACCAGATTGTTTCACTGTGTGGAATTTTTTACCTAAACGTGAGTCTAACACCTTTTTAATACAATAGAATTGCGTTGAACGTGCTACACTATATTTGCTATTTATTCCCTTTATGATGTGGGGAAGCCAATTGGGATATCTTGAAGTTACTCTAGCAATATCAGGAGAAGTTTGGTCGGTTCACTTTTGGGAGAATATGCATTACCTAATCCCACACAAAGGCTCATCAGACCTCCATAATAGGGGTCGTATCCAGGGGGTAAGAGGCAGTGTGTGTGGGTGTCGGTGAAGGTTTCTTCTATGGATCACCTCTGCTTTGTGTCGTCTATATTGTAGTCACCATTAAGATTGGATTTGGACTGTTTGTTTTGTTTGTTTTCATCGGTGCACCCTATTTTTCTATTTTATATCTTGGATTGTTCAACCTTTGTGCTGGCAGCTGAAATTTATTGCTTTATTTAGCGCAGTTGATCTTCTTATTTTCATTACATTATGTACAGTAAATGTTGTGGAAATAGCATGTTTCTATGGGCTACAGCTGCAGTTTTGGTGCATAACAATGGAGGACAGGATGTTGGAGCATACAAGTTACCTTGAGCCTGTGAAACTGTGAGCCTGTCACAATATTTTTAGTGACTGCGGGGCTTTCAGCATGGCATTTCTTCAACAAGCCTTATAAGGAGTTTAAAGCAACTATGTCGCTAAACTGAACTTGTCATTAAAGCGGTGTTCCACCCAAAAGTGGAACTTTCGCTTTAAGAGGAAGTGACCCCCTGACATGCCATACTTGGCATGTTATTTTGGAGGGGGACCGTGGACCCTGTTTTCACAGGGTCCACAGTCCACTTCCTCTCCTGGTGCTGAGGAGCCGGAAGGAAGTCCACCTTCCCCTCCTCCTTCTTGGCGATCTTCTGGGACACGTCACAGGTCCCAGAAGATAAGCCAAGCCATTCACAAGTCGCAGCATGACTTGCGCATGCGCAGTGAGCGCCTGGCTTTGAAGCCAAAGCCGGGTGCCCACACTTGTGATGCCGGCACTGCCGAGGGGAGGGGGAGACGAGCGAGCCCTCCGGTGGCCGCATCGCTGGAACGAGGGACAGATGAGTGGCCCATTGTTAAAAGTCAGCAGCTACCCTTTTGGTAGATGCTGACTTTTAACAGGGTGGAACTCTGCTTTAAAATAAATTAAATAGTTCTTAATGATACCTCTACCCATGCCCGGAGTCTCAAACTCATGGACCCCTGCAGTGTTAAGTGGTTCCTCTGACTGACCCCCAGGCCACTGCAGTGTTGTGTTGTAACATTGTAGAATGGCAGCAGTCTCAGAATGAAGAGATTGACACTCCCGGAAGTGTTGGTTTCTGAAAGTTTCTGGAGTTTTCTCAGTAAGGGAACCAGCATACAGGAACATGGGCTCCATTGAAAGCGGCTTTCTGTGGGGGCACTCAGTGGGGGAGGGAGAGGAACCAGGAGTGCTGGTGGGGGACCCGAGAAGAGGAGGATCAGTGCTGCTTTGTGCAAAACAATTGCACAGAGCAGTCAAGTATATAAGGAAGCCTTAATATCACTTTAAGGCAGGGCTGAGAACAATGTCTGTGATTACAGTGTAGCAGGGATATTTTTGCTAACAATTTTATGGAATTTCGGAACTGACTGGATTTCTGGCAGGGTCATCAGGCATTTCTTTTTACTTGAAGGATATTAGAGAAATAGGATGGGAAAATAGCTGCACATGTATTACAAAGATTTAATACATTTTCTCATTTGTTGCCCAGAGATGCACTCTAAGCACATTCCTTTTAACATTAGGGTGTTAAATAACTATCTGCATGACCCAATTGCAGCCCCAGTGATTCTAATGTTTTTTACCTGGATATGCTGACCTAAGATTCAAAAGCACCACAAAGAAATCTTTTATTTTTAAAGCTTAAGTTCTGGCATGCCCCTTGTATTGTATATACCTCTTTGTAAGTCAGTAAGGAGTGATCATTGCAGTTTGGGATGTGGGTGTGGTGTGCCAAAGCTTTGCCTGGAAACTGAATGTGCCTTTTGCCAGCTGAGTGTGCCTCGGTGTAAAGGCTTTAATATATGTATATGGATTTTTAGCAGAATTGGTTACCTGCCTGATATCAAGGACATATATGGACATTTTTAATAGTGGCACAACCAGGTTCTTGTCTTGTACCTTTTATTACATGTATAGATGGTGTAGAGATTTGTCTGCTGTACTGTTCTCCGTACATGCCATGGTGTTCTTAAGTTCCAATTACTTTATTTGTCGTTTCTGTGATAATTTAGTTTAGAAATTATAATTCCCTTTAGTTGAGCTCACCTAAGTGAATTTTGAACATTTTGTTTAGCTGGGAATAAATGTCTGGGTTCCCAAAATGGAAGATAAGGCACCTCTCTTCCTCTCATTAATCCCTGCAGAATTTAAAGATACCTTGGCAGTTCTGTACACATTGCAGAATCAGGAATAATTGATTGAGCTTGTTTACGTACACATGTAAATGGAAGTGTTTATATTTTCTTTTCTTTGAAAGATCAGTTTGTCCTCTTGAGTAATATTGCTTATTAGAACTTCAAAGTTGTTCATTTTTTTTGTTGTTTCCTTTTGTGTTTAGTTGCGAGAAGTACCTGCCTGTGGCGTTAATGTGATTGTTACCCTAAAAAAAAAAATGGATCCTGTTCCTTTAAAGCATGAATAACAGCATAGTGCTTGCGCTGTGTAATTTGGCCCTTTTTATCATCTAAAATACCTGGTTGATCCTGCCTGGTGCTGCCCTCCCTTTTGTAAACTAACCATGTTTATCATGGCTGCTGAGCAATGATACTGTGGTCAGTTTACATGCCTCCGTCATCCCGCTGTCTCTCCTCTGTGCACTCCCACCCCTCCTGCCTGTCAGCTAGTGTCAGTGCGTGCCCCGCCCCTCCTGCTGCTAAAATAATTTGGTTGTTTTAATAGAATCCCCAGTGTTAGATAACATTATGTGCCCCAGTGTATGTGCTTTATTAAAAAATGCCATTTTATATTTCACAGCGGCGCTCACGTGACCACCCACCACTCTCCTCCTCTCCTCCTCCTGGCTGACATCAGTAGCCTCCCCTCAGCCCCTTCCACTGTGCTTCTAAGATTGGGAGAGGAGAACAGTGGGCAGTCATGTAAGTTGCAAGAGGCGCTCTGAAATAAGGTATAGAACGGTATTTTTTTAATAAAGCACATACATTGGGGTACATAATGTTATCTAACACTGGGCATTATATGAAGAGAACAAAGTGGCTTTACAACCACTTTAAGTTTAATCATTAACATTTGCCTTCAAGTTGTGTTGTTTGATTATGACTATGAGGGGTCTTGTAGGTAAAATACATTAAAAGAAGAGCTATGAGTTCAATTTTTTAAATACGTCCACACAGGTGATTTTGACACACATTCACAATCATTGGTCCCTATAACAGGTGCCCTTTCCTGTATATCAGCGTGTAAGCAGGTGTTCATTGTTGTTTGTACTTTTTGCCTGTTGTGTCACGTTACTGTACTGTATTTATGGTGCAGTGTCTCTTTAATTATTATTTGGCTTATTGTTTCAGGGGTCAGGTTGTGTGTGACTTCTATCACTGCAAATGTGTCAGATCCTGTGTATTCTGGGGTATATATACACCTGCCGAGGACTGACCCAGGGCTGTTGTTGACCCATGGAAGCTTGTTGGTCAGGACAGACTTCTGCAACATGATTTCTTCTGTGCTGTCATTACCCCTTAAAACAGCAAAGCTTTAGGGACACCAGTTACTATGGGCTTGTTGTTTTGGACATTATCTATCATGGGCTGCACTATGTTGCTATGCACCTTATCTTTTGGGAAAATGCTAGGGACAGTGTTAAGTTCAGCAGCACAGCCAATTCTACCTAAGCCAAATTTTGTGAACTGATCATACATATATGAGAAGATTGATGAGTGGTGTAGCTGTAATTCTCAAGTATCTCAGTAGAAGGAACTTTAATTATTCAAAAAAGTGGTCAGTGTCTCTTACTTATGAAGTGCTCTCATAGAGTCAGTGTAACACTGGTGTATCTGAAGAATCTTACAATGGCAGTTGAAGCAATTTAACCCTACGAGTTATGCAGCCTAGGGCTGCTATAAGAACATTATGTACGTTTGGAGAACACACGCATTAATCTTAAAGGCTGAGATGCAATCTCAAGTGATGGCAGCCAGCCTGGGGAGGAATTAAGTGACTCTGGTGGGATACAGTGACTCTGTTTGTTGGGAGGACAGGTGCACTTTATGTCCCTCACATCTCGGTGGGATACTCATATTGGGACCTGCTGTGGCACAGGGTTAACCTAGGGACCTGGCCTGAGTGGTCACGAAAGCAAGGCCTTGTGTTAACATAAAGCCGTGGCTCCCTGTGAACTGAGCCTTTATGGTGGAGAAAATCCATTATAGATGTTCCATTATTTGTCAAATGTTGTCCAGGGAGGGACATGGGAAACTGGCTGAGTATGGGGCCTGATCTGCACCTTCGACCTGAATCTGTTAATCATCTTGAGAAGGTAAACGTGGAACACTGGTGTCTGTTGGTTCCAGGCGTGGAGAGGTTAACTGCCTAGGAACTGAAGTGTGGCTAAAACTATAATAGCTAGCGGTCTCTAACTTGCCCTCTAGGGAGTGAACTCCCTGTCTCAGTGGCACAGCCCACAAATGGCATTCCATGCATGAAAGGCTGCAGGCAATCTGACGTGAAGGCAGCATCAAACAAGATGGAAACATGCATTTTTGGAATATATATGGCCTTTAGTGGACCTTGGGTAAACTTTCTTTTTTCATATCATTTTGGAGCATCGACACAATTCATGTGCATCACTAAAACTCAGGTATAACGTGAAAGCCTCAAATTGTCCTATGTGCATACTGGGTGAAGCAGCTCGAATCCCATTAAGCTCCCAGCCTGCAAGCAATTGATCAGCACATCTTAATCACAGCCTAGTTTCATTTTTCACCAGTACACCATACACAGCTACTAGGTGTCACAGCTTAGGACATACAACTGCTTTTGGTGGTATGATGATTCTAACACATCATATGGCATCACTGTCATATGTATATACCTGTACAACAAATACAAGCAAGCTAGTAATAGGTGCATTACTGATCTGTGCACATTGATCTGTCTTATATGTGTTACCTGAGAGGGGCAGTTGTTCCAGTTATCAAAGATCCATCCGTTTTTCTAATTTCAGCTCTTCAGTCTACAACATTCTGCTCCCACTGAGCGTGTATGTCACAACTATAGAAACAGATTTCAGTTCATCAATAGACCATTACAAATATATTCATCTTGTTTTTTTTTCCAATAGGTTGTAAGTAAAAAAACGTATATATCATCCAATTGGGTTAAATCAACCAATTAGATTGTAAGTGTCCAGGAAAAACACCATGACAGGTAATATGCCACAAGTAAAGGTAAATCTTCCACCATGGATTGCCTTCAAAGAGTGTCACCCACATGCCCAATTGGGTGTCTCCTCACCTGATGCGATGGACCCCTTAAAATAATCAAGGTGGTCAAAAGTGCTCTATTCACATAGGCAACAGGTCAGCAGCACTGAGGTCATATAAGAAATGCGGACTATGGGGATATTAGTGTGGTGATTACACTGTGGAGTGATAGCTGCTCTTTCACATTTTTTACTATTTATTTTTATTTTTTACAAGTTACTAGTTTGTTTTTTATTAATAATAATGCAGGGTTTTTGTACCTAATTTGACAAAGAAGTATGCCTTAAAGAAGAAGGTAGTATTGGCGACATTCTAGTTTACTTTAAGTACAGTAACTCTTAGTAGCCAATCGGAATTCACAATAATGAAGTCAGATCAGTACAAGATAGATTCTTATTGGTTGTTATGGGCTATTCTGTTTAATTGCACCTAATAATAACTCTTCATTGATTAAGGTTGGGTTCACATATGTGCGAAGTGGTCCTGTGTGTTTTTGGGTCTGGTTCAGGTGTGTATTCAGCAAAAATTTGGACCTGAATCGCACCTGAACCGGTGAACAGACACGCACCGTACCCCATGCACAAACCTGTGGCCGCACATATGTGAACCTGGCCTTAAGCAATGCGAGCAAAGGTGAAACTTGTTCTACTTTTATACTTAGAAGATGATTCCTGTGTTAAAATTGTAGGAGTTATTCTATGTTTGCGTAAAGTGTATGTAAGTCCCAACAATTGACTTTTTGACGTTTTTTTGTTATATCTCTTCAAGCTCAAAAAATACCTGTTGATTTTGCCAGAAATCTTGTGAGCTGATAACGTCTTGCACTCCCAGCCTGTGCACAAGGAGGGGTTATAAGGAGGGAGAGGGAATTGAGAGGAGGACTGTAATCTTTGTAACCCATTAGAAATGAAGTAGGCAGGGCTGTGAACATGTGCATTAGATTTCAGAGCCAAGAATACACTTTGGTTTTGTGTCAAAGACAGGTACTTCAACAGTTATTTTCAGGGCTTTCTTTCAGCTTATAGTGACAGAACAGAGCTCTGCAACCTCTGGTGCTGGCCCTATGTTTGCCACTTACTACTGTCACTAAACACAAAAGCCCAGTTATGTGGTTAAAGCGGTAGTAAACCCATGCATTTAGCAGGTTAAAAACCAGTCACATTTCCGGCATGTGCCGGAAATGTAACACTCCCATTGGCTGTGCTCTAAACCAAACTGTCAAACCATCCAATGGCTGGTGTCATAGCTGATCACATGTGCAGCGTCATGGCAGTTGTAGATTAAACAGAGGCCAAGATGGCAGCTTCCTCGGCTGAAAATGATAGGAGGGTTTACTACCACTTTAAGTTCTTGCACCTATTCTCTGAGAAAAAAAAGCCCTGGTTATATTTCTGTACTTGCAACGTGTTTAAAGAGATAAAACACTGGAAATGTGCTTGCATGCCAGAGATTTTCGATAAAACATTGTTTTGCCTTGACATACCATAATTTCAATTAGGATCTGATTGTGCACTGCAACAATACAAGCAGTGAAGATTATATGCAGTATCCTCTATCTGCATGTGTATGCAACTTTCTGTTCAATCAATAGGTCAACTTATGGCTAGATGGAATTATATTGAGTACAAAAGCTAGCCTATGTTCCAAATGAACTTTGCATGATGTATAAGCCTTGTGTCTTACTACAGGCCCAAAACATTATGGAGCATTATTTTTTCCTTCCAAAAACTTGTATTGAAACATAAAGCATAGATAAATAGCTGTTCCATTTGCATGATCTTTACTGACTTTTGTTGCTTGCCTAGAGTTCTCGTCTTAATAAACAAGGACTGTGTATGTCATTACTGCAAACAACAGGTTGCTGCAAGCAATGGAAATGTAGGGACTAATGCCTCATACACACGGTTCGACGGTTGTATACAACAGGTTGTACGACGACTGTTGTATGCGAAATCGATCGTTAGTACGTGCGATTAGAACAGCAGACGTACGACGGTCATACAACAGGAGTTGTATGAGCAGACTAGAAAACTTGGTAGTACCAACAAGCGGTCTTACAACCGTTGTATCGTGTGTTCAGAGAAGTTGGTCCAACAAGTTGTATTGTGCAAAACACGCATGCTCAGAAGTCAGGAACGGCCAGATACTAATTACATGCACCTGAATTTTCTCTTTATACGTTCATAACTCGACACTACATTCAGCTTGGTCATACGATCGCGTAGTGCATGTCAGTATGCTAGATACAACAGCCAACATACGATTTGGTCCGTTCGGTCGTACGACCGTCGAACCTTGTGTACGAGGTTTAAGGCTTGAAGTTGAAAAAGAACTTTTAATTATAATTTGTGGCAAGTAGAAAACACTTTGGCAAGCAACATCTGAGTAAATGCAACCATGCTAGTACACATCAGTATTTAGATGTAGCAACAGTAAACAATGTTTCTGCCAAGGCCTCCCTCCCACACCAAATTATGGATGCCCACAGACAAAGAAGCCTGTCATCCCTTGGGGTATTATTTCCACCCGTCAAGATAATAAGGAAAATTTAATTGCGTTGTTAATTGATTTTTTTTTTTTTTTGCAACATTATTACCCTGATTGATTGCAGAGCTGATGAAAACATAGGACAGCAACAGCATCAGTTATGAGTGAGGCGATGGAGAGCAAGAGCTTTGTGCAGAATAGATAACCTTGATGTTAAAAGCCGTAGCCTTCAGATAAGTCTATTCTTGACATATTGATGGTCCTTGAAAGAGGAAAAGCTGATTGTATGTAGAATGCAGTCATTAAAGGCACTTCAACCAGTGCTTGATAAATCTGTTTTTTCCTGAAGGATTCGAGGAAAGAAGGTTTCCTTGTGCACAATTTTTGGTACATCTGCACTGTGCCATTGAGCAAAATACACCTTTGTTTTGGCAAACTGACAACTGGACATAAAGGGGTTGAATTACTAAACCTGGAGAGTGCAAAATCTGGTGCAGCTCTACATAGAAACCAATCAGCTTCCAGGTTTTATTGTCAAAGCTTAATTGAACAAGCTGAGGTTAGAAGCTGATTGGCTACCATGCTCAGCTGCACCAGATTTTGCACTCTCCAGGCTTAGTAAATCCACCCCAAAGCATCAAGTTAAAACCAATATCATTATACAGTAGATGTTAGGCTTAATGCACACAGGACGTTTTAAAAAACATTATATAAAAACGGCAGTAGCTTTGTAGTGAGCTTTTCAACGTTTTTCAACATTTTTTCGCGGTTTTTAACATTTTTTTTTTCAATGGGATCAAAAACATTAAGGTGCTAGTGGTGAGCCAAGTTTTTGAGCGTTTATCAGTGTTTTTGGGCGTTTGAGCATTTTTACAGCTGAAAAACTCCTCTCACAAACCACTAGTCTTGGGTTTTTTACAGCCAAAAACGCCTCAGCCAAAAACAGTTGATAGCCTAAAGCCTCGTACACACGGGTCGACGATCGTACGACCGAACGGCTCAAATTGTATGTTGGCTGTTGTATCTCGCGTACTGACATGCACTAAGCGATCGTATGACCAAGCCGAACGTAGTGACGTGTTATGAACCTTTAAAGAGAACGTTCAGGTGCATGTAATTTGTGTCCTGCTGTTCCTGACTTCGGAGCATGCGTGTTTTGCACAGTACAACTTGTTGGACCTACTTCTCTGTACACATGATACGACGGTCGTACGACCGCTTGTTGGTACTACCAAAGTTTTCTAGTCTGCTCATTCAACTGCTGTTGTAGGACAGCTGCTATAAAAATATCCTGTGTGCATGAGGCCTTACTGTAATGCCATATTGGCAATTGACAGATATATAAGGGGAAGGATTTCCCCCAATAGGACCAGAGCACTTTTTGAGATTCAGCACTGCGTCGCTTTAACTGACAATTGCGCCTTCTTGCAACGTTGTACCCAAACGAAATTTGTGTCCTTTTTTTTCCACAAATAGAACTTTCTTTTGGTGGTATTTGATCGACTCTGCATCATTTCCGATCACCGCTATAAACAAAAAAAGAGCGTACATTTTGCATGAAAAACAATATTTCTTACTTTTTGCTATAATACATATCCAAAAAAAATATATATAAAAAAACAAATGTATTCATCAGTTTTGGCCGATACATATTCCTTCTCATATATGTGGTACAAAAAAAAATCGTGATCGGCGTTTATTGATTGGTTTGCGCAAAAGTTGCCGCATTTACAAACCATGAGAATTCATTTATGGCATTTTTACTATTTATTTATTTTTTTACTAGTAATGGCGGCGATCTACGATTTTTATTGGGACTGTGATATTGGGGCAGACATGTCGGACATTTTTGACACTTTTTTGGGACCAATGACATTTATACAGTGATCAGAAATGTAAATATGCACTGATTACTGTGTAAATGTCATTGGCAGGGAAGGGGTTAACCTGCATGGGGCAGTGAAGGGGCTAACTGTTTCCCTAGGCGTATTCTAACTGTGAGGGGGCTGGGCTGCCACGAGCATATGAGATCTAACTGATCCCAGTGACAGGGATCGGTAGATCTCTCACATGCCACCTGTCAGAACAGGGAACCGCCGTGTTTACATTGGCGGTTCCCCGTTTTTCTTCTCTGCCAGGTCATCGCGGGTAGCCGGCGGACATTGAGTCCGCCGGACCCACGGCCACACTGCTGCAGGCTGCAGCGGGCACAAGAGCGCTAGCCGCGCACAAGCAAGCCGCTATTTATAAATGGCGATTCGCGGGACAGCGCCACTCTGCAGCAGTAAATGTACGTGAGCTGGTCGGGAACCGGTTAACCACTTCCCGCCCGGCCTATAGCAGAATGACGGCTGGGCAGTGGCTTTGTTATCCTGACTGGACGTCATATGACGTACAGCAGGATAACCCAAGATCGCACGCCCGCGGGGGCATGCAGCGCAACGATTGGAGGTGTGGTGTGTCAGTCTGACACACCGCAACTCCAATTATGGTAAAGAGCCTCTGACAGAGGCTTTTTACCACATGATCAGCTGTGACCAACTGGTAAACAGCTTTCCTCGGTTCGTGCTGACAGAGAGAGCCGATCAGCAGCTCTCCTGTCAGAGGAGGGGTCTGTGCTGATAATCAGCGCATTGATTATCAGCACAGCCCCCATCAGAGGTGCCCATCGCAATGCCAATCACTGCTCATCAGCTGCCAGCCAGTGCCCACCAAAGTGCCAGTCAGTGCCCACCACAGTGCCTATCAGTGCCCATCAAAATGCCAATCAATGCCCTTCAATGATGCCAATTAGTGCCCATCAGTAATGACTCCCAGTACCTCTTCATCAGTGCTGCCTATCTGTGCTATCTATTAGTGCCCATCACGGCCATCTATTAGTGCCCATCAGTGCTGCCTGTCAGTGCCAATCAGTGCTGCCTGTCAGTGCCCATCAGTGCCACCTATTACTGCCCATCAGTGCCCATCAGTGAAGGAGAAAACAAAATTAACAGAAACAAAGAAAAACTTTCGGTCTATTTTAGTTTGTTTAGCAAAAAATAAAAACCCCAGTGGTGACCAAATACCACCAAAAGAAAGCTCTATTTATGGGAAAATTTTGTTTGAGTACAGTGTAGTATGACCGCACAATTGTCATTCAAATTGTGAGAGCGCTGAAAATTGTCCAGGGCAGGAAGGGGGGAAAGTGCCTGGTATTGAAGTGGTTAAAAATATCCTTCATTTTTATTACTATTTTCTACTATTATTGTCAATATGTTTATCATTAACTGATAAGATGGTAATGGAAAATGGTTAATCCATTTTTTTTTGGGGGGGGGGTTGTCTCTTTTGTTGCACCACAAAAAAAGAAAATATTTTATTGTATTTTGACATGATGCTAGATGCTGTCATAATACTTCTTACTTGTTTCTGTTTTGCTAAATAGTTCTACTTTCAGGACCTTGATAGAGGTGGGACATTCTGAAAGGTGTGGTTTTGCACACATATTGTAGCTGGTTTGACACAGAATATTACATCACTGCACAAATTGGTTTGTGATGAGGCAGGGCTATGTTCTACCATGTTCTTATACATTTTTTTATAAGTTACATTTTGTCATTTTTGAGCACTTGGGCATCCTGGGCAATTTTGTAATTTTTTTCACACACATGCTAATATCTGCATTTACAGCTAGAAAATTTCCTTAAATGCCACAAAATTATATATTTTCTGAAAGCAGAGGTTTGTAGAATAAAATGTTGGCACTTTAAAATTTTTATGCCTTATAAAGTTTGTGAAAATTCTATCACACACGTCTTTTTGGTAAAAAAAAAATACTCAAAAATGAATTGTCATGCACACAAACACAATACATTTCCCATTTTTTGGTAAAATATAAAAGATGGGGTTGCATCAAGTAAATAGACTAAACATGTCAAACCTTAACATTGCAAACTGAGGAAAATACAATGGTGAAAAACTTCAATACCCCAAATTTTCAATGAGATTGTAAGTGCCATATATATATATATATATATATATATATATATATATATATATATATATATATATACACACAGTATCTCACAAAAGTGAGTACACCCATCACATTTTGTAAATATTTTGAATGCCAACATGTACTGTGACATACTGAAGCAGAGCATGATCCCCTCCCTGCGGAGACTGGGCCGCAGTGCAGTATTCAAACATGATAACGACCCCAAACACACCTCCAAGATGACCACTGCCTTGCTAAAGAAGCTGAGGGTAAAGGTGATGGACTGGCCAAGCATGTCTCCAGACCTAAACCCTATTGAGCATCTGTGGGGCATCCTCAAACGGAAGGTGGAGGAGTGCAAGGTCTCTAACATCCACCAGCTCTGTGATGTCGTCATGTAGGAGTGGAAGAGGACTCCAGTGGCAACCTGTGAAGCTCTGGTGAACTCCATGCCCAGAAGGGTTAAGGCAGTGCTGGAAAATAATGGTGGGCACACAAAATATTGACACTTTGGGCCCAATTTGGACATTTTCACTTAGGGGTGTACTCATTTTCGTTGCCAGCGGTTTAGACATTAATGGCTGTGCATGTGGGGAGTGTAAAAACATTTATAAAACAATATAGAAAAGTACACTGTTGTGACTTATTTACTGTGAAACGATGTTACATTTCATCACTCACGTGTCGAACATATTGTCACATGTAAACGACAGGGGAGTTTTATTTAATTGTGTGTCGGTAATTACAGATTTGGCGACCGTTGCTTTTACTCATGTGGGGATTCACTTTTACAGGTTTAACCCGGGTTTCACAGTTATAAAACACACGGGTGGTAATAAAAGGTCGTGACGGAATTGGGAAGACCCGTACCTCAAGTGGTCTCGAAGTGTCCAACGGTGACCTCAGGAGAAGGTGAGG
>BLSH010323971.1:485339-501597 GCA_018402905.1 Glandirana rugosa | reverse complement strand
TACTTAACATTTCGTGACCATATACGTTTACATTACGTGATCATATACCTTAACATTTCGTGATCATTTACTTTAACATTTCGTGATCATTTACCCTAAAATTTCGTGATCATATACCTTAACATTCCGTGACCGTGTACTTAACATTCCGTGATTATATACCTTAACATTCTGTGACCATATACCTTAACATTTCGTCATCATATACCTTAACATTCCGTGACCGTGCACTTAACATTCCGTGACCATATACCTTAACACTCCTTGACCATATACACAATTCCATATACCAGTGCTTTACAATTCATATACCAGTGTTTTACAATTCCGTATACCAGTGCTTTACAATTTGTATACCAGTTCCTTACAATTCCATATACCAGTGCCTTACAATTCATATACCAGTTCCTCACAATTCCATATACCAGTGCCTTACAATTCACGTGCCAGTGCCTTACAATTCCATATACTACTGCTTTACAATTCCATATACCAGTGTCTTACAATTCCATATATTAGTGCCTTACAATTCATGTGCCAGTGCCTTACAATTCCATATACTAGTGCTTTAAAATCCCATTTACTAGTGCTTTACAATTTCATTTACTAGTGCTTTACAATTCCATATACTAGTGCATTACATTTGCATATACCAGTGCTTTACAATTCATATACCAGTGCTTTACAATTCGTATACCAGTGCTTTACCATTCCGTATACCAGTGCTTTACAATTCCATATACCAGTGCTTTAAAATTATGTATACCAGTGCTTTACAATTTGTATACCAGTGCTTTACAATTCCATATATCTGTGCTTTACAATTCCATATACCAGTGCTTTACAATTCCATTTACCAGTGCTTTGCAATTCCATATACCAGTGCTTTACAATTCTGTATGCCAGTGCTTTACAATTCTGTATACCAGTGCTTTACAATTCCGTATATCTGTGCTTTACAATTCCATATACCAGTGCTTTACAATTCCATATACCAGTGCTTTGCAATTCCATATACCAGTGCTTTACAATTCATATACCAGTGCTTTACAATTCCATATACCAGTGCTTTACAATTCCATATACCAGTGTTTTACAATTCCATATACCAGCGCTTTACAATTTATATACCAGTGTTTTACAATTCCATATACCAGTGCTTTACAATTCTGTATACCAGTGCTTTACAATTCGTATACCAGTGCTTTACAATTCCATATACCAGTGCTTTACAATTCGTATACCAGTGCTTTACAATTCATATACCAGTGCTTTACAATTCCATATACCAGTGCTTTACAATTCCATATACCAGTGCTTTACAATTCGTATACCAGTGCTTTACAATTCATATACCAGTGCTTTACAATTCCGTATACCAGTGCTTTACAATTCATATACCAGTGCTTTACAATTCCATATACCAGTGTTTTACTATCCCATATACCAGTGCTTTACAATTCTGTATACCAGTGCTTTACAATTCGTATACCAGTGCTTTACATTTCCATATATCTGTGCTTTACAATTCCATATACCAGTGCTTTACAATTCCATATACCAGTGCTTTACAATTCATATACCCGTGTTTTACAATTCCATATACCAGTGCTTTACAATTCTGTATACCAGTGCTTTACAATTCATATACCAGTGTTTTACAATTCCGTATACCAGTGCTTTACAATTTGTATACCAGTTCCTTACAATTCCATATACCAGTGCTTTACAATTACATATACCAGTGCTTTACAATTCGTATACCAGTGTTTTACAATTCCGTATACCAGTGCTTTACAATTTGTATACCAGTTCCTTACAATTCCATATACCAGTGCTTTACAATTCCATATACCAGTGCTTTACAATTCTGTATACCAGTGCTTTACAATTCGTATACCAGTGCTTTACAATTCTGTATACCAGTGCTTTACAATTCCATATACCAGTGCTTTACAATTCTGTATTCCAGTGCTTTACAATTCGTATACCAGTGTTTTACAATTCCATATACCAGTGCTTTACAATTCTGTATACCAGTGCTTTACAATTCCATATACCAGTGCTTTACAATTCGTATACCAGTGCTTTACAATTCCATATACCAGTGTTTTACAATTCCATATACCAGTGCTTTACAATTCATATACCAGTGTTTTACAATTCCATATACCAGTGCTTTACAATTCTGTATACCAGTGCTTTACAATTCCATATAGCAGTGCTTTACAATTCGTATACCAGTGCTTTACAATTCCATATACCAGTGTTTTACAATTCCATATACTAGTGCTTTACAATTCATATACCAGTGTTTAACAATTCCGTATACCAGTGCTTTACAATTCCGTATACCAGTTCTTTACAATTCCGTACACCAGTGCTTTACAATTCCGTATACCAGTGCTTTACAATTCCGTATTCCAGTGCTTTACAATTCCGTATTCCAGTGCTTTACAATTCCGTATTCCAGTGCTTTACAATTTCGTATTCCAGTGCTTTACAGTTCCGTATACCAGTGCTTTACAATTCCGTATACCAGTTGTTTACAATTCCATATACCAGTGCTTTACAATTCCGTATTCCAGTGCTTTACAATTCCGTATACCAGTGCTTTACAATTCTGTATTCCAGTGCTCTACAATTCTGTATACCAGTGCTTTACAATTCCGTATACCAGTGCTTTACAATTTTGTATCCCAATGCTTTACACTAGAGGACAATGGGACTTTTCAGGTGCTAATAGTAAGTATACAACAGACCTATTCAGTTAAAAATCTTCTTTTTATTCTCACAGTGTTCATGTTAAAAAAAAGTAAACATAAAAAGAGTGCAGGAGCAGCGCTTTACAATTCTGTATACCAGTGCTTTATAATTCCATATATCAGTGCTATACAATTCCATTTATCAGTGCTATACAATTCCATATATCAGTGCTATACAATTTCATATATCAGTGCTTTACAATTCTGTATACCAGTGCTATACAATTCCATATACCAGCGCTATACAATTCTGTACACCAGTGCTTTACAATTCTGTATGCCAGTGCTTTACAATTCCATATGTCAGTGCTTTACAATTCTGTATACCAGTGCTTTACAATTCCATATACCAGTGCTTTACAGTTCTGTATACCAGTGCTTTACAGTTCTGTATACCAGTGCTATATAATTCTGTATACTAGTGCTTTACAATACCATATACCAGTGCTATGCAATTGTATATACCAGTGCTTTACAATTCTGTATACCAATGCTTTACAGTTCCACATTCCAGTGCTTTACAATTCAGTTTACTGGTACTTTACTATTCTGTATACCAGTGTTTTACAATTGTGTACAATTCTATACAGCACAGAAGGACGAATCTCCTGCTTTGCCTATTGTATTTTGGCGGCCAGCCCTGCCATCTGTGAAATCACTTGAACTGTGGCTGCATCTGACTGAAAGCAGCTGCTGTTCCATTGACAATTTTTCCACCCAACTGCTTTGATTTTTCAAACAAAGGCTGTCTGCCAGAAGGTAGGTGTCAGGGCCACTTACTGATCTAATTTTGTCCAGTTCATCAGGAACGGGGGTTAAAATTTGCATAGTGTATGGATAGCTTAAGACACCTGTTGTTGATCTTGGTAACAGGGTCACCAGTGTCTGTTTTGAAGGACAGGTATATTCTGTATACCAGTGCTTTAAAATTTCTTATAACAGTGCATTACAATACCATATACTAACTCTTTATAATTCTGTATACCGCGCTTTACAATTACATATTTCAGTCCTTTACAGTTCCTTATAACAGTGTTGTGCAGTTTCTATATACCATACCAATGCTTTACAGTTCTGTGTACCAGAGTTTTACAGCTCTGTAAACCAATGCTTTACAACTTTGTATACTAGTGCTTTACATTTGTCTTATTCCAGTTCTTTACAATTGTCTTATACCAGTGCTTTACATTTGTCGTATTCCAGTGCTTTACAATTTTGTATACCAGTGCTTTACATTTGTCTTATTCCAGTGATTTGCAATTTTGTATACCAGTGCTTTACATTTGTCTTGTTCCAGTGCTTTACATTTGTCTTATTCCAGTGCTTTACAATTTTGCTTACCAGTGCTTTACAATTGTCTTATTCCAGTGCTTTACAATTGTCTTCTACCAGTGCTTTACATTTGTCTTATTCCAGTGCTTTATAATTGTCTTCTTCCAGTGCTTTACAATCTTATATACCAGTGCTTTACATTTGTCTTATACCAGTGCTTTACAATTTTGTATACCAGTGCTTATGCCACAAGTCACCCCTAGTTTCCAACTCTTTGGCTTCAACATGGACTTCATTGTAAAACAAAAATGCTTCAGTAAGACAAAACAAGCCATTTTATATCAAACTTTCTTTTTATGAATACTACTACTAAAGAATACCAATCCCATTGTGCATTTGTGTTAGAGCATGGACTGCAGAGACCACAACCTAGAATGGGCCCAGAGAGTGCAGGAGTCCTGTCAGGGATGTTTCAGCCCACTTCCTAACACATACATTCCCAACACAAGAACTGTTATTTAAGTTGATATGAATAATAATAGAAAAAATATTAATGGTATACATGGATACCTTGGCAAGAGGATTAAAGTGGGTCTTGCATAGTGGCAATGTGATCTCTCTGTCATTTTAAATAAACAAAAAGAACATCTTGAATAATTCTAATACTACATGCAGTACTTTAGCCTTACCCAAAAGCCCATCCCCAGGCTGGTGAGAAAAGTATAAGACGGTATAAGCACAAAATGGTATGCAGTGTGCAAAAGTGTAAAACCATTAGCAAAATCATTGTGCCTTAAACGTTCATATCTATAATTTGCCAGCTGTTAATTTGCATTCTTAAAAACTGATTGTTTCTCAAACTGTAACGTGACTTCTATATGGTGTATATTAAGGCTAGAGCACAACTGAAAAAAACACTGAGATTCTTCAAAGTATTATGCGTTCAGTAATTCATAGGAAATCTCCCTTGATCTTATTATTATTAGAAGTTAGTTCCACCAAATGCACCATATCAAAATACAGAGTTTAGCACTGCAGTGTGAGAGGAAGGCACCCAAAGAAGAAACATCTGTGTATCCTGAGCTGGGATTTTGGAGCCTGCAGACTTTTCCATCCATTACTCTTCAATGGTTTCTGTCCAATAAATCACAATGAGTTTGTGTAATAATATCACCATCACTAAAACAGTTTGCCTTGCTGAACTAATTCCCTTACTCTGAGAATTATACTTCCATCTGCCAGGTCTCTGCCTTTCTGTTCCTGTAATCAGCAGAGACTTTCTGCTTATTTACACGTGGTATTTATGTTATGTATTCTTCCACCATGGCCAGTGATTTTGTCCAGACATCCTATCTGCCTAAATACTGTCTCATCCTGACAAGCTCTCCTGTTCGTAGCCATCTTTCTCCCAGGCCTAGAGGGTTATAAAACATCTGATGTTTAAACTTTTGGATATCTGACGATGATGGAGATGATGATGTTATCAAGGCACTGTCCAAATAGCATTATTGAAATTAATATATTAAAAATGTTTTGTTTTGCTTTCAGATCATTTTTAGATGTTTGCGGCGTAACTTGTGTTAACTGTAACTCTATCAGTTGGTCGGTGAATTACTTTGTATCCCTTTTCCAGCTTACAGTTGAAGGCCTTCTGATAGACAGTGATCACCCTCTAGTGGACATACCTTAAAATAACTGTTTACACTGTGCACAGACTTTCAATCAGTGGTATTTCTTTGCAAGGTTTTGTTAATGGGTATTTTAGTCACTTAAATTAAACTGATAATACTAGTTTAACATTTTTGCAGATAAAAATATTTATGTATTCTTGAAAACACCAGCTTGTATAAATGAGTACATGGAGCCGGGTTTGTTCAAATTGACTACTTTTTGTCTTGCTTATACTAGGAGCACATCTCTTAAATTAGCTGCATAATTCACCATAGGCACCATACGGGTACTAGTCAAAATAATTTGCTGGAGATTGCTCATGCTCACACTCATGCGCTGCATTGTCATGACATGGAAACAAGTTCTGTCTGCAGCTTGTTTTTATATTTAAGTTGTTTAAGTGGGGTCTTTCACAACACATGTTTTGTTGGTGGTAGTAGCAGTATATCTTAGTGAAACATGTTCTGTATTTGCATTTTACATTTGTAATTTTTGTCTCTTGCATACTTAATTATAGCTTATTCCATTTGTTAACATTAATGGAAAATAGTCTCCCTGCCTCCCATTCTCACAAAGATACATAACATGTAGCACAGGTGTTAAACTGGCGACCCTCCAGCTGTTGCAAAACTACAAGTCCCATGAGGCATTGCAAAGCTGACAGTTACAAGCATGACTCTCACAGGCAAAGGCATGATGGGACTTGAAGTTCCGCAACAGCTGGAAGGTGGCCAGTTTGACACCTCTGAGTAGTGTATTGGCTCTGGCATTTGGAAGTGTTTCAGCCAAGAACTTTCTTTGCACTGTATGAAAACTGTATAGATTCAAACAAGATATTACTATTAATTTACTAAAGGAGAAGAGTTTGTATACATAAAGTGAATATTCACTTTTGAAATTGAATGTTCATTTAGGTTAATAAATAAGGTAAGGCTGGGTTAACTTTGAATACCCTGCCACGAGTGAAGGAAATGTAAAAAAAAATGATTTTTGCTTGCACTTCATTGTGAAAGTTTGTAGTAAACACAACTTTACTTTATTAACTAAGCTGAGTGATGATTTACTTTGATAAGCAAATAGTCTTTACTCCTTTGTGCACCTTATAAAAATAATAAAACCATATCAATGGAGATAGAAGGGAAAGGTATGAGGTTATAAGAACATGCAAAATGATATAACATCTAATGAGAAGGAAATGTCTAATTTAAGAATTTATTGTAAATATAAATTCTGGGTCAGAAAAATAATGCCTGCATATATCCTATGTAAACAATTGAGGGTGCGAACAATGAAAATATAGTTTGGCAAGCAAAATCCCGAAACTGCCAAAATCTCACATAATTTAATGTTTGAGTTAGCAGTTTCCAGCATACAGATAACTGTGTTAATGATTGTATGAGGTCAATGATGAACTGTAAAATTTGTGATATTGTGCTGGCAATTTTATGCCTGTTTTTTTCTCTACTGAGATAATAAAAACACACTTTAAGAGTGAAGCTAGAGATGGGCATGACCTGGAAATTCCCAGGCTATTGCTGTTCTTCCCTGTCTTTTGGCTGGCACCAGTGCCAGTGTTGATGATGATAACAGCGAGAGCAGAGCATGTGCTTTCCAGTACACTATCCAGACACAAAGCATCAACTCACAGCACATGTCCAGATTACAGCCAGTCATGTCAAAGTCATCCAAAAAGCTAAGAGGCCCCCTCCTCTCTTATTATACAAAGTATGACATCTGAAGAACAAAGCGCTGCTTGTCCCAAAGCCAGCATGCACATAATGGAAACATTAGCCTGCAGATAACTTCTAATGTGTTGGCTTAATGGTTCCTTAATATGTAAAGGGCTGTAAGAAGATGTCAGTTCAGGCTATAGAAAGTAATGTCAGACAAGGTCCTGAAAGGGTGGGAAGCTCTTCCTCGTGACACAATGTGGGCGATCAAAGAATGATCAGATAATGTCTCCCCGACAGACTTAGACAAGTGTCTTCCTTTTTCATCACTTGACCTGGGTTTGTATTTACCAGAAATCAGATGGCAGTTCATATGTCGTTGTCATTATCAAATTCACTTCAGCACTTAAGGGTCTTTTTAATAGATTCTGCACATAAGTATATTCACCAATCAGTGACATTTTCAGATAAAATTCACATTTATTTTTGTATGCAAAAGTGTGAGTGATAATGACATTTGATCACTTAATCACATGTTTAAGATCATTCCAAACTGAAAAATAGAGCTAAGACTGGGACAGCATGAACTGTTTATAACTAAAATACTACAAACCACGATAATAAACTCTAAGCATAATCTGAGTGTCTGCAAACTTTTTTTGGAAAAAGTGGCCCTGGTTTAAGCTTGAATATTGGTCAGTTTTGTGCCATTGCAAGCTATATTGAACCACATACCAGCCTGATGGGGAAATCAGCAAATACTGCAGACAAGGGGAGCATAACTCACACATAAGTGATTTTTCCCCTCCTCATCTACTTACACATGGAATTGAAAATCCAGTTCATTTTCGCTTATTTGATTTACTTTTGCTAAATCCTGGTTTTGTGTTTCTGCATTTTGTGTAGACTAACAGTTTTTGTAAGATTCTTGATTTCCCCCAGAGAAAGATCTTACCTCTTTACAATCCTGATTCTTAACAAAGTCCTAGTGTCTTTTAGGCCTGCCCACTTGTTTGCTCCTTTTGTACTCCCCCAGCTGCTGGATGTGCCTTAAACTAAATTTCTAACAAGCTGTACCAAATCATACATCAGCTGCCTGCTAGTTTATACTGAACATTACTGGATCAAGCTCCTGGCCAGGGATTAAAACTTCACATCTCTCTTCCTATCACCCTCTGGGCAAATTTATTTTCAACTGTCTCCAGTTCCCTGTCTTGCCAGACTGTTTTTCCCCTTTTATCTTTTTCTTCTGTCTATTCTTGCCTTATACTGTCTCTTCCCTGTCTTGCTCTTCTTTCCCTCATCATCTCTTTTTAGTTAAACTACTAACACATTTCCATATTCTGCACCCATATTCAGTGATTGAAGCGCTTGTTTACGTGATCACTTTTTAAACAAGATCATTATCATGTTCCTAGAGACAGAACAGTCTTAACCCATTGCAATCTAAGAGCACTCAGTTATTGAAAACACAACCCTTGTGCAACAAATTGTATTTATTATATTCATTTATGTAGCTCTAGCTTGTCTCACAGAGAACATTGTACCATTCCCTGTAGTCTCTGTTTGAAAAAATCTTACACTCAAATGCTCCTACAACAAACACACATATTCACACTAAAAGTCTATAACCTTTGTGCCTTTAGCACGCACAGCACTTTGACAAACAGGGGCAAGAAAAAGCCAGAATGTCCCCCCAAGCCATTCCATATCCATATACACTCTGCAAACAAATCCCCTCTGGAAAATGGTGGACTGTGAGACCCAACGTGTTTCTTTTAAATCCCGGTGTTCTCACTTTACTGGCATCAGCTGACCTATTCCCCCCCAAGCCATTCCATATCCATATACAAACTGCAAACCAGTCCCCTCTGGAAAATGGTGGACTATGAGACCCAACATGTTTCTTTTAAATCCTGGTGTTCTCACTTTACTGGCATCAGCTGACCTATTCCCCCCAAGCCATTCCATATCCATATACAAACTGCAAACAAGTCCCCTCTGGAAAATGGTGGACTGTGAGACCCAACATGTTTCTATTAAATCCTGGTGTTCTCACTTTACTGGCATCAGCTGACCTATTTATGTGGTGGCCAGGCTACCAGAGACCACAACTGCAGACATTTTTCTGCATATCATTGATTGGTATTACCAGTGATTATCACTGTGGGAGAACCTGCTTAGTTGTAGGCAGTTAACGTTCTTTTGGCTGAATGGTTGTGATTGTCCAGGCCCCAAGGCTGCTGTATTTGGTACTGTGGACACATAACTGAATGATGTTTGAGTAACCCAGTTGCCCCTCGGTATGCACATTTCCTGTTTAGTTTTTTTTTTGGGACAAAAACAATAAATGTTGAAAATCTTTTTTTTTGCTTTTTTACCCAATTGCTCAATTTTACCAAACTCCAAAAGTTGACATGACTTCAGTAATGATAACCACTGTACCACCCTGCTGTTCAAATCCTTTTCCATTTTGAAATTTAAATTAATAGAAAAAAATGATCCCTTTAAGAATGTACTGAGCATTTCTCTTCTGTGTTTCAGTTCAAGTTATTTTGCATATATTGAGCAAATGCACATGGTATCTGTTTTTCATTGATAAACATATGCAAAATCCAAAATTATTTAATTGAAATTAATTGTCTGTTTGTAAGCATCTGTCTCTGCTCTCAGAAGCAATAGAGAAATGATACTCTTACACATATGTAAAAAATAATAGAAGGAGGTCGAAGGTGGTGTTTCATAAAGTATTATAGCACCATAAAATTAATAGAAAGCAAAAGATGCTCAGTCTTCTGAGTAGGATTTTCCATGATGTTTCCCGTTATTGCTTCACTGACTATTACTAACACAGTTACCCTTGTTGACTTTTTCCAGTTTGGTATATTGTTACAGTAACATGTCATTTGAATTACCTAAACCAGTATTTGCATCAAAACCAGTTTGCTAAATGCCAAAATCTATTAAGTTTTGTCAATCCACACCATCACATCCTGTGACATTGTGCTTCCATTGGTCCACATTTTTGGTGGGCAGCAACCCTCACTAATCTAGACAAAAATACCAGTCATCCCAATATATGCAGTATATAAACAAAACCATTTTTTCCCCAGCACACTTACCAGCTAGCCAACAACCTCCCCCCAACTCGGATGCCTAGGATGCATGCCAAGGCTAAGTTTGTACCTTCTTTTGTTTCATGGGACAGAAAGAAGAACATAGCTAAGACACAAAACAGAAAAGCAACATACTGTCCAACTGAGTTGTATTTACTTACAACTTATCACCTCCTACTTTTTCTGAGAACACAAAATATCATAACCTCCAACTCCCTGGTGCACATGCCTTCATAAAAATGTCAGAACCAATATCCAACTCCTTTAAAATACTTTCTGTTACTGAAACCTGACTTCAGGAATCTCACTCTGCCTCTCCAGTTGAACTTTCCAATGGTGGCCTCCACTGGACTCACTACCTCAGACCCTATCTGTGCTTCTCCTCCTTTGAAACTCACTGTATTTGTAGTTTTCTCCAGTTTCTCAGAGGAGTGTTGTGTTTATATGCATCTTGGACCAATGTAACACTTTCTTGACAACTTCTCTGCCTAGCTACCCAATTTCTTTCTAATGAAATATCCTCTATTATTCTCAGTGACTTTAACAGTCCTATTATTGGTAACACTCCAGCAACCTCTCATTTCTTTTACCTAACCCAATGGACACACTTCTACCCACTCTGATGGCAACACCCTTGACCTTGTAGTCTCCCATCTCTGTACTCGTAACCTCTCCGAAAACCTTTTTCCTTTCTCTGATCACAACCTTATCCGTTTTATGCTCTCCCTGTCTTCAACATTATAACCTTTCAATTCACCTGTAGAAACCTTTTCCACTTCTCTGTTCTGCTACTGACTACCTTTATGACAAAATCCCTATCCTGCCTGACCTGGCACACTCCATCTACAACAACTTGCGCTCATCATTCCTGGCCACACTTGCTACCCTCAGCACATGCAGAAACAGGCCACAACTGCTACAACCTGACACTGGAAGTCTCAAGAGACATAGCCATGCTTTTAAGCAACTGTAGCATAAAGCTAAATTTCCTTTTGTAGCGTATGGTAAAGTGAATGGCAGGTTGGTCACTGGAAAAAAAGATTAGGCAAATTTATGAAATGTGTAAGCAAAAGAACATGCAGGTGGCATAAAATTCAAGGATGGTGGGGATACAATTTCAAATGCAGCACAGGACTGATAGGAGAATATGTTTCACAAAATAATACAAGTGGTAGTCTGTATCAATGTATGATAGACACTGTCAAACAATTCTGCTTTCTTTTTATGAGGAGGTAAAGCTATGTTCTGGAACACAATCATTTCAAAATTCCTCCAGTTTATAAACTGGCTTAGACATAGCAATTGATTGGACAGTTGTATGGCAAATGAGATTGCATGATTACATGTATAGTTGTACGTTTAGGAGCTAAAACATGCATTAATTAAATAGGGTTAATCACGATGGAAAAATGTCTGTACATCCTTGTTGATCATAGACTTCAAGTAACTTCTGTCTAAAGACAGGTGTCCTCTTCCCCCCCCCCCTCCCGAAAGGTGCCAAATGCAACACCTGAGGGGGGAAGGAATCCAACCAGTGGAAGTTCCACTTTTGGGTGGAACTCCACTTTAAGGCAAATAGGCTTATTATGATACAAACAGTGCAGCGCTAAAATTAATAATAAAAAACATATACCAAACATGTGATATAATTGATATTTCCAGAAAACTTGTTATATATATATATATATATATATATATATATATATATATAGCTGTATTATATCTTATTTGATTTTTATATTTAGTCCCAAAAAGATTTTCCAAGATAATAATCAGGATGAGGAGTCCCACATGCCATGATCGTGATGGAAAGCAGGATAGAGTAGGTGTCACCAACCAAGTCTCATGCTGGACTTACCAGAAATCGTGTGACCCCTTAGCTAAGGGTGGTCAATCTGCACTTCATTTAAAATAACCAGGCCAAAGCTCCAGACTGTTTGGGTATCCTCCCCTGCCTTCAGATGAGATGGCACCATATAGAAAGGCAGGTAAATGCCGTAAATGCACCCCTCAGTATACAATTTCCCCACAGGGATTAATCCATGTCATGAGGCATGCAGCAAAAGGTAATCCACATAGTGTAAAAACAATTTATTAAAAAGAGTAGAACTCCCATATGTAGAGATATCAAGAGCATGTAAATGCCAAAAGATTGTTTCCTCCAGGAAGCAAGGTGGTTGAGCATCAATTGTGCATGTGTGGTAGCATGTGTGGCTCCTTCCTACACATTTTTGTCATATGTGACATCATCAAGGGACGTCATCAATAGGCTTATTACCATACTTACAGGGTGCAGGGGTGTGGTCCACACCAGGTGCCAACTTTCTGGGGATTCTGTGGCCATAGCCCAAAGCACATCTGGAGGACCACTGCCTCTCTGACAGTGGCAGTCAGACCCAAAGGAAGTCACCTTCCTTGCTCCAGGCATCAGGTCATCTGGTCTGGTGAGTCAGAGTCTGTAATTAGTGGAAAGATGGCTGTACTGCGGGGGAGGGGGTCTGTACTGAGGGGTCTGTACTGGGGAAGGGGCAGTTGTTGGGGTCTGTACTGGGAGTAGTGTTGGTCATACTGAGGGGAGAAGGTGTCCTTACTAAAAGGGGGGTAGGGTTTGGTGTCTGTACTGGGGAGGGGTGTCTGTACTGAGGGGATTGTACTGGTCTGATAATGGTTACTGTACTGAGGGTTTTTACTTAGATGGTGGTGGTGTACTGAGCAAGGGATTCCTGTACTGGGGAGTGGTGGTGTCTGCTGAGGAAGGGGTTTTCTGTACTGCGGAGTGTGTACAGGGGTGGGGGCATTAACCACTTGTATCTTTTTTTAGAGCTGCAATGCTCAGTAATGTAAAAGTGATTTGTGTGGCTATACAGCCACTGGGTCACTTTTATATGTAGTGGAAGGTGATCCCTCCGCCGCCTTCCTGGGCTCTCCCATTCCACTCTTTGAGTGTATGAAACCGGTTTGTTGTTTACAAGACATTATTGACTTGTAAAGCATCTGAAGAAAGCAATTTCAGTTTGCCCAGATGCTTTTGAGGACAGAGGAGATGTATTTGGGGTCTAATAGACCCCAGATTTCTCAGTAATAATTACCTGCCCCTTCATATGTTATCACAAGGGATGTGGTTAATACCTTGTGATAGCAAATAATGTTGATTAAAAATAAATAAAAAGACAGTATAAAATACATGTTTTTAATAAAATAAATAATACCATTTTCAAAAATGTAAAGTGCCCCTGTGCTCAGGTGCAAATGTGAACACATACGTAGGTCCCACATGCATATGTAAAAGATGATCGCACCACACATGTGAGGTATTGCCGCAAACACCAGAGTGAAAGCAATAATTCTAGCACCTTTTCTGTGTAACTCTGAACTGGCAACCTGCAAAGGTTTTTAAAGTGTCGCCTATGGAGATTTTTAATTACCATAAGATTACAATGTCGTTCCACGGGCCTGCACATTTTAAAGGCGTGGAATGTTAGGTATCTATTTAGCAGTATAACATCATTGTTTATATTTTACCAAACAGTTGGGGGTCCTAAAATTTGTGTTTGTTTGTGTGCACTAAAATTCATTAAAGTGGTTGTAAACCCTTACATATACCCAGGGAAGTTACTGGCCTCAGATGATACACAGAGATAGTGGGACAAATTCTCCTACATACGTTTTAACTGTGTATCTGCAGTCTTCTCTTCTCTACATCCGTTCAAAATGCTGAATTATAAAGCTTGTCTGAGAGTTCATAAAAAAGGGGGTGGAATGCTGAAACTACACACTTCAGAGCTCAGTGAGGAGAGCTCTGAGAGCTGAATGGAGGGAAGAGACACACCCCCTTCACACAGCTCACAGGAACAGAACTGAGGCTGTCAATCATCTGGAGCTCCCTCCCCTGTGTTTTTCTTTTGGTGTCAGGAAAACTTGTCAGAAATGATTCATGCTGAGGAACAAAGCAGCTGACAGAAATGACACTTAGTGCTCTTAACCACTTGCCGACCGCCGATCGGCAATTGACGGCGGCAAAGTGGCTCGTTCCCGCAAATCGCCGTCATACGACGGCGGCTGCGGGAACGTGTATAGTGAGCGCGCGCGCGCCACCGGAGGCGCGCCCGCGCGCTCACTGTGTCCAGGGGGGGCCAGGGAGCGGGTGCGGCGGCTTCGATTGCCGCCGGCCATCCGCGATGCCCCCCCCAGAGTGAATGAGCGGAGGTCCGTGTATGTAAACACGGACCTCCGCTCTGTGTGAGGGGGAAGGGCTGTGATCACAGCCTTCCTTTACGTGAAGGCTGTGATAACTTCCCTTCCCCTGTTAGGGCATCCCCCATATAGTTAGAACACGCCCAGGGAACATAGTTAACCCTTAGCGCGCCCCCTGCAGGTTAACCCCTTCACTGCCAATGACATTTACACAGTAATCAGTGCATTTTTATAGCACTGATCGCTGTATAAATGCCAATGGTCCCAAAAAAGTGTCAAAATGTTCCGCCATGTCCGCCGCAATATTGCAGTACCGCAAAAAATCGCAGATCGCCGCCATTTTTAGTAAAAAATAAAAAAAAAATAAAAACCCCAAAAATGAATTCTCATCATCCGTAAACGCGACCACTTTTGCGCAAACTAATCAATAAACGCCGATTGCGATTTTTTTTATCGCAAATATGAGGAAGAATATAAATCGGCCAAAAACGGTGAAAAAAAATGTTTTTTTATATTTTTTTTTTGGATTTGTATTTTAGGAAAAAGTAAGAAATTTGGGTTTTTTTGCAAAATTGTCGCTCTTCTTTTGTTTATAGCGGCGATCAGAAATGACGCAGCGATGATCAAATACCACCAAAAGAAAGCTCTGTTTGTGGGAAAAAAAGGACGCAAATTTCGTTTGGGTGCAACGCCGCACGACCGCGCAATTGTCAGTTAAAGCGACGCAGTGCCGAATCGCAAAAAGGGCTCCGGTCCTAAAGCTGGAAATCCTTCCGGGGCTGAAGTGGTTAATAGAGACAACCACACACTATAGAGGGGTATGATTTGTTTATATTTCATGTCTGAGGTTTACAACCACTTTAAAGTGTATTTTTTCAAAATATTTTAGTATGAAAAACCAATGCGCAAGTATCGCGTGACATAAAATATTGTAACAACCAACATTTTTTTTCTCCAGGGCCTTTGCTTTCAGAAAATACATAAGGTTTGGGGGTTCTAATGTATTATCTAGTAAAAAAAAATGCAGATTTTTACATGTATGTGAGAAGTGTCAGAATTGGCTTGGGCAGAAAGTTAAAACATATTTTATAGATAAAAAAGACGCTGTGCGCTGTGTAAAGTAGGCTCAGGTTTTATGTAACTATGCCCCTTTAAGCCCCTCCCATTGTGAGCACAATTTGGCCACAACCTCAATAGATTTTTATGTTTTGAGGGCTGACTATCTGCTGACCTGAGAAACACTTTAACTAAATGTGACTATCCCCTTTTCATCCTAATAATGTTGCTGTGCCTATCACATACTTATTAAGATTTAATTTCAGTATTGAGGGCCGGGACAAGGGGTGAGCAGGAGGAGTGGCTGCCCTGGGCATTGTGAGTTGGGGAGGGAGATTTGTGTTAGGAGTGGGCATTTGGAAGGTGGAAGGGGATAAGAGTTGTTCTAAGTGAGGTAATTAGGGTTGTGTGCTAGGAATGGTGATTTAGGAAGATATTTGTTGGCAGGGGGAATGGGGAAGAGGATTTGTGCTAGGAGGGGGTATTTGGGGGGTTTGTGCTAGAAGAGCGTGTG
>BLSH010323971.1:467240-485329 GCA_018402905.1 Glandirana rugosa | reverse complement strand
GGATTTGTGCCAGTAGGGGAAGTTAGAGGGGAGGATGTGCGGTAGGAGGTGGGATGGGGGAAGTGATTTGTGCTGGGAGGGGGGATTTGGAATGGGGGAAGAGGATTTAATGAGTAATTTGATGGGTAGAGGATTTGTGCTAGGAGGGATGATTTTTGGGGGGAAATTTGATGGGTAGAGGAATTGTGCTTGGAGGGCTGAATTTTTTTGGTGGGGGATTTGTGCTGGGAGGATTTCGGAAGATAGAGGATTTGAGCTTTGAGGGGGATGGGGTGGGGGGGGCAAAGATTTGTGCTGGCAAGAGGGATTTCAGCAGGGGGCGGATTTGTACTGGGAGGAGGGGGGATTTATAATTAGAGGTAAGCATTCAGATTAGTGCTCGATTCTTGTTTGGGGGGGGTGTTTGCTGACACATAATGCTCGTGCATCTTGGGGGGACAGTTTGGTATGTTTGCTCTTGGGCCTTGATGACCCTGGCCCGGTACTGACTTTATCTTTTTTCTTATTTCTCTCCATTTCTAAACTACCATACAGCTGGGTGAGCTGCTCTTTATTGATAAAAACAAATAACACCTTAATCCAGGTCCTGCAGACTTTCTCCCCACAGGTTTCAGCTGTGATGTCCAGTCCTCCAAAGTTCCCCACCCCCTTGCCGACATTATCACGTAAAATGCAGGATCAGTGACCGCTGGTGCTCCTCTGTTGTAAATTATGGTATAGGGGGCCCACCCACATTTCGATGCATGACACCTCCTGGGATTTTCTCTATTATTTACATATGACAACTTTATGGCTCTGTGGAGGAAACACTCCAGGCTGTGAGAGGAGAGAAGCACACAGAGCAGCTTTGCCTGCCCCTTCCCTCTGCTGCTGATTCACAGAAGCCTTCATATTTTGTCAATGTGTTCACATAATACAAAGGATTCTGTGGTTGTAGGGGAGAGAAGGGGCGGGTAAAACAGCTGCAGCGACTCTACTGTTGAAGATGCTGAAAAAAGAAGGTCCAGCAATTGGCTCCCAGAACAACAGCGAAAGCTGTCTTCTGGAAATACTATAAACTTGTCAGATATAAATAATAGAGATAAGCCCAGGAAGTGTCATGCACCTCGTTGGACTTAACTAATAGCATGCCTTCATTTTTTACAAAGGAGCTGACTGCTGAAGTTCAGCTTTAAGGTAATTAATGCTCTTTGAATTAAATCCTCCCCTGGAAATGCAAACATTATATTCCTTATAAGCTTGGGCAAGGGCAACATTTTAAAGTTTTTAATGGTGCCTAGGATTCCTTATTAATGCCTTCACGTCGGCGGTGCGCATATATGCAGTCTCTCGGCGGGTGGGCCTTAATGCCAATCGACCGCATATATATGCCTAACAGAATGTAAATAGAGCTGAGCCAGGAGCGCATGCCCTGCATGCTCTTAGCACAGTTACCAGTGGTTAACGGAATGTTCCCGATCTCTACTTGCGATCAGGAATTTTCTGATCATGTGACAGCCGATCATGGCAGTCACATGTTCAGAAACCACATCCTGCCGTCCAGCATCAGAAACCTCTTAAAAGTCTGGGAGATGCTGGTATGATGAGGTTAAGCATGCCACCTGGTTATCTTAAGTCTAGCTGCACAGTAGCCTGAGACTCCGTGCACAGACTGAAGGTTCAGATCATTTGGTATCTGCTTCTAATAGGAACCCTGATATGTAATGGGGCTCTGAAGTGCTGAGGTGGAGGGAGTTCTGATGTGAAGGGAACATGTGATATAAAGATAATTCTTGAAGCATGTTTATCCATTCATTTATAAACTGATTTTTTCTTTCAACCTCTGAAAATGTTTAAAAGAGTCACTGTGGCTCTTGTATGGAAACATTTGGAGACACCTGCTGTAAAACATCAACCTCATTCTTTCTGTAAGGAATTAGGTAACTCTACGCTTGAATTTCTCCTGGTCTTTAAGAATAAAATCACTGGGAACATTTGTAAAACGGCAGTGACATGATCCTTATATTTCCTGAAAAAAAGGATAGGTTCTACTAAGTACATTGAGAATAACCAAAATGTATTTAGTTCATGGTGATGTCACAACAGTATATACCTTTTATTCTAGCATAAATGGTGAATTGACTTATTCACATAATGCTTAGTGATAGAATGCATTTCAGGGATAGTCAATTGCTCATCGCCTCATGGGGCACCCTTGTTTGTTCCATTGTAGAATATTTAACATACAAACAATGATACCCATCACTGTAAAAATGTGTATTGCCAATGTGCTCATTCCACAGCCTGGCTCTTCTGCCTTTTTTATTATTTTTCTTTCTTACTGTACAGTGTAAATCAACTTTCTAGATGGAGAATTATAAAATAATAAATATAAGATATAGATGTAACATCTCTAAAATTGAATTGCTACTCTTAAAATATATATAATTTGATTCCTTAGTAGCAAGTATCGATTCCAATCTCCAACTGGACAAACATATTCTTCTTTTACCTGTTAACTACTGTACATTTGTTGGAAAGCTTAGACGGTCATGAGTAAATTGGCCTTCATTTAAATGAGCAAAGTTATTCCACTTTTTGTTTTAATTCGTTAGCAGTTATTATCATGCTTGCCATGCAAATGTCAGCTTTTAAGCAGCTTCAACCATATCCAGTCAACTGTCATTTGCAAAGTGAATGGGTTAGGGTTGCCTACCATTGTCATTGTTATAGTCAATAGAAACTATTGGCCTTGAGCTGCATTTTATCTATTTGGTGATTTTGCAATTAAGACCTGATTGAAAGTGTCCATAACTGCTGTTTGTGAAGCCAACAATACAGTTTCACAGAGACACACAGGGCCGGCAACATTATCATTCATTTCATTTTTTTATATGATATATTATTTTAGTAAATCATTTATTTTATTCATAATTCTTTCACGCAATGTAAATAAAGATCAGTAATAGAACGCTGTTGTGCATATGTATCCTCAACTAATGTCTTTAAGAAGAGCCAATCAAGTCAAACGTTTTAGCACATTGATATTCAACCTTAATACTGTAATTATACTATATATGAATAAAATAAATGTGCCACGTTCTTTAACTAGTGAAATTCAACATCCCCTCTGTGCTCAGTTATCTTGTCTCTAAAAGAGAACTGTGAAGGAAAGACTTTCAGGCAGAGAGGACCAATCATTGCATCATTACCAAACATCCATTCTTGACTTTAGGACTTTAGTCTCCTAAAATCCTCATGGTCATGTGATAAAGCATATTAAAAGAACCCAAAAACACAGGATACAATGCTGTTACTTAGAGTATTGGTGAGTACACCTAGCAGCTACGAAGATATATGATAATTTGATAGAGCACCTGAGTGATGCAGAATATCCTTTTACACAAATATGTACATTTTTCACATCTTTCATTAAACTTTAATAACAGCATAAAAGCTGAATTTATATATTAATGTGTCTTAACTTTTGACTTTAGGTCTAATTTCAAGCAAGAATAAACTAACAGTATAGAAGGGGGACTATGATTGCCAGAGACCTTGGAGGGGATGTTTGGATTTAGGCTGGATTCACCCCTTGCAATGCATGTTGCATGCAGTTTTACGTGTGCAATCAACAATCATGTATTTTAATGCCCTGCAATTGTCAACAGTAGGCCCTATAATGTGAGCTGATGTTTGCGGCACTTTAAACAATGGCTAACCTAAAAACCTAGGTGTGAATTGGCCATTAGAGACTCCAAATGACAATTAAAGGATCTTTCTAGAATCCTAAGAAAACCTAAAACTTCTAGCGTTAATGTCTATGGCTGTTATGGGGGGGAGTAAAAACCCATCTTTGATGGAAGGAGAGAGGTAGTGGAGCAGATATACATGTTTTCAGATGTTACCAAGCAGCATTCCCATTGCTTAGGAGAGGTCTTGTCTTTGACAATTTCCGGGTCCTTCCATCTCAGAGAGCATGATCGCTGCTGATTGGAGCACTGGGCAGGGGGCTTGTTGAACTGTTGGAAACCTGGAATGCACAGGGTATTTTAATCCAGGCCACAGCATAAAGTAGGTAAAAAAAAAAAAAGAATGTTGTTTTACTGTATACAATGTATTCCTGTATATGCAATCTGTAAATTTATAACTAAACTCTATATATATATATATATATATATATATATATATGTTTAAGTGCAAAAGAATACATGTTGATCCAGTTAGATATCCAGTGAGCTTGTACTTGCTAGTGTTCAAGTCCAAGCAATGTTATCAGCCCCATCCAATTTACCTGAACGTTGTCACCCTAAGACAGGAAGTGTGGCAGGTAAAAATAAAGTAAAAAAAGATGGAAAAGAAGACTAATGCAACTGCCACATCTAAGGCTGAGTAAGCTGCAAATAATTACATTTATGTTCTTGAGGTTTAGATACACTTTAAATGAACACAAAGAACAGTACTAGCTATTCTAAATAAAAGAAGCAGTCACTCAGTTGTTTTCTAGCCTTTCTTTTTTTGTATTAAAGCAAAGCTCTGTGTGGATGACAAGTATCAGATGTTATTGTTGTTTGCTTCCAAACTATCCAGCCAGTGCCTAAGGAAGAGTTAAAAAGTAAATCACTCCAAGTAACCTGATCACTAAAAGCAATCCCAACAGGCCTTTATGTCACTCTGCACCTAATAGTGCTCTTCCCTATTCACATTAAGTGCAATCAGGTTAATAGTCCCTGAGTCAGGAATACATGAATAGTAAGTAGACTGAATTTAAGGTCACATTACATCTTAGAAGCAAGAAAAAGCAGTTGGGGTCAAGGGATAAGCTGCTGTATGCTGTCTTGTACATTGGTGCAGACATCTTTGGGAAGAAAAAAAATTCTGAGACCAAGCCTATATTTATATTTAGTGAATGCACACAACTGTGGTGCAGTTTTCTTAACAGTTCATAGTTGCTCCTAAAATCCAGAGGTTCTTTTTGTACAAACCAATAGACAATTTTGCCCCGAAAGTGAGTAATGAATTAGATCTCTCAATAAAAGGACAACATCATTAAAGATGATCATAAGACCGAAAAAGAAGGTGATGTATTTTTTTATATCCATGAAGCCATTCATGTATGTTCTCACTGCCCAGGGGGTTGGGATAATCAGAAGATGTATTTTTTAGGCTAGGCTGACTTTAATAAATCCCTGACATTTATAAATCCTGGGGCATAAATAAATACTTTGCAGAGGGAAGGCAGAAAAGAGTGACTGACAGAGACTTTTTTGTGCAAAATAAAAGCTGCATGTTGTCTTTTCCTTACCAAATTGTATACATAGAGTGAGGCAATCAACTACTTACAGTATATTTTCATTACTGAAGAAATCAGAGTACAAAGGCAAGTGCTGGATACATGCAGCTTGGGGGTATGGCTTGCTGGCAAACAAAAAGACTTAATCCTTGCAAAATACCTTTACATACAAGTTTTAAAATGTAAGAAAAAACATATCTGACTTCCAGGCCAGGCCCAGGTGCCATATTTTCTAGAACCCATTTGATACAACATTTTCATTCCAAAAAGATAATTTAAATAATCTTTCCTCGAACTTCTTCAGAGCAATAGGTAAAGACCACTATTAAATCATAGTTTTTTAATTCCAGCCTCCTTCCATTACTGTATATTATGTGTAGTAGAATGTTCTTTGTTGTTTTCAGCTCTCGTCAGTTGTTGAAGTCAGCAAACACTGATAATCACTATCTTGCTTTTGGAATAGTAACAATTACCATAATGAAATGAACTAATGAGAGATCAGAGCTACTGAAAGCTTAAACAAGATTGTATGGGTCTACCTGTTTTTTGATTGACAGCTGGCTGAGAGCATGAGCCACCTGTAACCATCCCCTCCCTGCCTTACGCTCCAGTGAGTGCTGGAGGACTGACAGTGACTGACTGTCACTGCTCTCCTCTGCAAGCCGACTGAGAGCTGTCATGTGATGGCTCAGCTCTTGATCTTTGAGTCAGCCCCAAACTTCTTTAAAAAAAAGAGGAATTCTTTGCCCAGTAGGGTGCCTCAATCCATATCTGCTCTGCCAAAATGAGAAATTACGATCATTATAGGATATACATACATAGATGAAAGCAGACATTCCAAGCTTCCAGGCATGTAAATAGTGAATTATCTTGTCCATGAGGCTTAAAGCAGCAAACTTAAAAACAAAAATGTATTAGATTGCTGCTTATCAAGCCTTAGATGTGGTGGCTGCATTAGTTGTTTACAGGATGTGTTTACTTTAGTTTCACCAGTCGGTCCTGCCAAAAAGTCTGCTATCCTTCAATAGACCAAGCTTATCCAGCAAAAGTGGCAGTTAGAGGGTTGAGACAAACCTCATTATTCTGTTATGGAGCACTGCACTGATGTAGGAAAATCAGATATTCCTGGAAGAAAGTTATTTTGTAAAAACGCCAGGATGGGCTATATAGAACATGCATATATTTGCGTAAATGCATGTATATAAAAACATTTCTAGGGTTTTTTAATCAAGGGGATATGGCATACACGGGTATTTAATAAATGCATTAAAGGATAAGTTCACCTTTATTTAAAAAAGAAATAAATGCACATATTTTTGCAGGTTAAAAAATTAGCATTTATTTTTTTTTTCCTAGAAGCCTGGAAAGCATTGCACCTGCGATCAGCAGATCATGTGTGTTATGCAGGACTCCTGCAGATCTGTCAGTGCATCTGTCTGCCCATACCTCGTATGGGCAGGCAGTTACACACTGTGAGTAAGACTCAATAAATTACCTAGAGCTCTCAACATTGCCCTGATAATTCATTGAAAACTACAAGCCGAAAGCTGCAAAGGTTGGAAGTACTTGTAGTTTCTCATTCACAGAATCCTGTGAAAGAATGGCACGAACAGGTGGGGGCAGAGCTCCACATGGCAGCATGTATTTTTTTTGAAATACTGACAGTGAGCGGGGGGAGAAGACCCCCTCCTGTTACTTGATGCAGCGGATTGGGGAGACGCTGCAGGAATGGGAACATGTTACATGTTCCACCCTAACATGTTCCCAAAGGCGAACTTATCCTTTAACCACTTAAGGACTGGAAGGATTTCCCACGTTAGGACCAGAGTACTTTTTGCGTTTCGGCACTGCATTGCTTTAACTGACGGTTGTGCAATGTTGTACCAAAACGAAATTTGCGTCCTTTTTTTCCACACAAATAGAGCTTTCTTTTGTAGGTATTTGATCACCTCTGCGTCATTTTTGATCACCGCTATAAACAAAAAAATAGCGACAATTTTGCAAAAAAAAACAATATTTCTTACTTTTTGCTAAAATACATATCCAAAAAAATATATATAAAAAATCTCATTTATTCATCGGTTTTAGCCGATTTATATTCTTCCTCATATTTTTGGTAAAAAAAAAAACGTTTATTGATTAGTTTGCGCAAAAGTTGCCGCTTTTACAAACCATGAGAATTAATTTCTGGCGTTTTTACAATATTTTTTTTTTTACTAGTAATGGCGGCGATCTGCAATTTTCATCAGGACTGTGATATTGCAGCGGACATGTTGGACATTTTTGACACTTTTTTGGGACCAATGACATTTATACAGCGATCAGAAATGTAAATATCCACTGATTACTGTATAAATGTCATTGGTAGTGAAGGGGTTAACCTGCAGGGGGTGATCTAGGGGTTAACTGGGCATGTTTTAACTGTGAGGGGGCTGGGCTGCCAGGGACATTAGAGATCTAACTGATCCCAGTGACAGGGATCAGTAGATCCCTGCCTTTTTTTCTCTGCTAGGCAATTGAGTCCGCCCGAGCCACGGCCACACTCCCATCTGCGCGAGCCGCTGTTTATAGACAACGATTCTCGGGGAGCTGCCACTCTGCAGCAGTAAATGTACACTAGCCGGTTGGGAACTGGTTAAATACTCACCAGTAATGCCGATTTTTCCATATTTGTTTACTGATTGTACGATTGGGTTGATCAGACTTTTATTTAAAAGAACGGAAAAGTTCACAAAAGACATCAGTAGCCACACAGGGGGTTCCACCATTACTGTGACTTGCACAATCAGAATACATCAGCCTCCTGGCTTACTTTCTTGTCACACGGCTGCTTCAGGCCTCCAGCCTAGGCCTTAGGTCTGAGAAACCCTAAGGCCTCTAAGAGTTCCTTAGAGTTAAGCTCTCTCATAGCTTACTCACGATCAGCTCCTTGCTGCTCTGTCACAGACTAAATCTGCCTCCTGCAGACATGCACACTCTGGCTGCTCCATGAAGCCTCTTTAACTCTTGGAGAGGTGGGGAGTCCACCTGACTCCCCTGCACAAACTTCCTGTCTGTTGGGTGGAGCCCTGAGCCCCAGACAGGTCCCAAGTAATAGCACCCAGCTGTGCAATCAGCATGCCTGTCTCTCCACGAATCTGGCGTAAACTAGCAAGCTTCCGAGTAGCACAGGGTCCCTCTGCCACATGATCTATACCCAGCGCAAGTTTATGCCTGTGTGTACAGGCCCATTAAAAGCAATGGACTGTATTTAGGTCATTAAACAAAAAGGCCTGAATGCCTACAAACCTGCTAATTTATGCATCCTTGTGCAAGAGTCCTAAAACACTGATGAGGGTGCTTACAATGGTCAGTTTTTACTGAGGGGAAAAAACAGCTGTAACTGCTTATAAAGTGTCAGCTGGAATTGTGCTTTAATTTGTTAGTCAAGTCCACTTATATCTGCTGGTGCATCTAAGATCCCACTCTCTCAAGGAGAATCTTAGATGCAATAGCAGATATATGCTGCTATCTAAAGGTTTCTCCATTGCTCCTCCATCCAAATTGGAGATGCCTTAAGACAGGAAGTGTGTTACTGGCCAGACCGCAGCGTGAAAATAAAGGAAAGAAAACTAAAAATAAAACAAATGCAGCCACTTAATTTAAGGACTGGTATACAGAATATATTACTTTCTTTTTTTTGGGTTAATACCACATTAAAGTGCATTTAAACCCTAACAAGAAGCTTATCTTTTTAGCTTCCCTTCAGTCTGTAAAATGCAGAATTTAAAGCATTGTGTTATATCTATTTGAAAAGTGCAAAAAAGTACATGCTGATCGTGCTAGAAATATTGTGATCCTGTGACTTCCTCTTCCTGTGCACTCAGCAGTATTACCAACCAACCCTGCCAGGTTACTAACACTAAACCGCTCACTGCAATCAGGAAGCACCTGTATGTTACCAGTTTCCCAATTTGCGGAGAAGACAGGCGATCTTATTGGAGGCCTTTCTTGTTGGAGGAGGAGGAGGGGGATGCACGGCCAAAGCCAAGCCACTCCCCGCTCGCCAGACACTACATGCTGCCCGCTTGCTGCCTGCTGCTCGCTCCCCGCTTGCCGGACACTGCTCTGCCTACTGCCCGCTCCTAGATGGGATAAGTGCAGGACTTTGATGTCCCGACTACCGGGGGGGTCTGTATACCCCTATCTATGGTGCTGTTTATGTCTATCTGTGGTGTTGTATATACCTATCTGTGGTGCTGTATATAACCCTATCTATGGTGCTGTATATATCTATCTGTGGTGCTGTATACCCCTATCTTTTGTGCTGTATATATCTATCTGTGGTGCAGTATATACCTATCTGTGGTGCTGTATATACTCCTATCTGTGGTGCTGTATACCCATATCTATGGTGCTATATATACCCCTATCTGGGAATGCTGTATACCCTATCTGGTGATGCTGGGCTGTATACTACTGACACAATGGGTGGAATCTATAAGGGATGGAGCTTATGAGAATTGGGAGGGGTCAAAAGGGAAGGGCGGGGTCTGGTGCCCCCATCCTAAAATTTCACCAGCCACCACTGGTATGGAGGTCAGCAGGTTGCAGGGCAGTCTACATCAGCGGTGTTGACATGTGTGCCAGTGTCACTGTGATCCATGCTCTCTATTTATAAAGCAACACTACAGCCAGGTCAGGGTTTAGGAACAGTCTATGGGGAGAAGGCAGCACATACCTGGTCCTACTGGACAGCCAAGTTCCGCTCACCATCTGTGGGCTCTGAATTTAGCCTTTTACCACTCCCAGAAGCTCCTGCTCTGGGGCGTCCCCAACATACAGGCAACATGGCATAGGGAGGGATCAGAGCAGCAGTGGAGCTCACGGTTCTGCCCACTCCTTCCTCGCTGGAGAATAGACATATACACAGCACAGTGGCCCGCTGCCTGTCTCTCTGAGTTCTGTCCCTCGGCAGCAGCTTGTTACATGTGTGTGTCATGACTGCGGTGCTATGCTAATGGGCGGATCATCTTGGCTAGCCATGCCCCCCACTGACCAATCCGCAGTACTTCCTGGAGGAGGTGGGGGAAGGACAGAGTGGCCCGGGGGCCGGGACAGAAGCCAATTTTTGGGACTCCTGCCGGGACAATAAAAAAAGGACATGTGTTGGATTTTTGGGACTGTCTCGGTTAATTAGGGACTGTTGGCAAGTATGCTAATAAGTGCTAGTAAGTTTGTATATAAGGTCATATTTGTAGAATGTTACACTAATTCCTCAGACTGAAAATATATTTCTTCTTACATCATTAGCAAACCATTTCATTTCTTGTAGCAGTGATAGATTTAATCTTTTTTTTTTTCATTCAAAGAATTTTCTATTACTCCCCTTTCCAGAAACAGGGGGTTAAATGTTTATCTGTTATTACACATATTTTGCCCACCAGCTGTGTAATTGCCTTGACTGATTTTATATCCTTCTTGTAAGGTGCTGGTAACAACTAATCTTTGTTTGTAAGTCCACATCAATGCAATTATATGACCTGTAGTGTTTTGTGACGTGTCCCTAGAGATCCCTCACTCCACACCTCACCCTCCTCTTGTGTCATGTCACCATTGATTTCTCATGTGCTGTCATGCTGAGAACTCCTGCTTCCTTCTTGCTGCCAGTGTTTTCACTGTGAGCATAGTTCTGGGAAAAGGAAAGAGATTATCTGGACTTTAGCATCGTTCAGCGGGGTGCCTTGGCAGAATGGTCAAGTTGTATCGCCTGATCGTTAAAAATATGTATTTCCACCTCTACCAGCTCCCAGGCTGAAATATTATTTTCCTATATTTAGTGACTTTTAAGCTACCCTCAAGCCCGCATCTTGTTCCTAAAGCAAGTGTTGGCATCTGAGCTTGCCTCCTTCCTCCAAATCTGTCATCTGTCCTATGACTGGGTAAGCGTATAATGAGAATATAATGCAAAGTGACAGCTGACTCACACTTTCATCTCTCACACCACCTTAAGTCACTGAGTCTTTCTTCTGTGATGCTTTAGCAAGACCAGACCAGTAAATTGCTAACATATAACTGTGCTTTAGCTAAAAATCATTAAATATGGCCCATGAAGACGTGGGCTTCCTTGCCGGTCTTAAAAGGCTACCTGGACATCTCCCAATAGCCTTCTGCACTGTGCGGACTGCTCATAGAGGCTAATAGAGAATGATGGGTCATGTAACAAATACTTATAGTCTGAACTCAACCATACCCATAAGAGAGTAAGAAACATTGTGCGCAGGGCAGGCCACACTGCAGTAGGGTTATTGCAAGGAAGACCAGTTAGTAAAGGCAGTCTATGTCTACCAAGGCCATAGTTATGATTTTGCACCTTAAAACGGAACTCTAGCGAAAGTAAAAGTGTGCCTGACCCAGGCAGTGCAGGGGGTTAAATGCTGTTTTAGGTTGAGGACAACAAGATGAACATTTGTTAATGCAAATCTGTGTTTATTTGGAACTAATGTATAATCACAAATACAAGTCATGTCATTAAGTATTAATATATACCAAACAGTGATAAAGGCAAATGAACAGAAGAGGCTGACTTAGAAGAAAAGCAGTTTTACTTACCAAATCCCCTGCTCCAGCAAGCTCCCTCCATGCTCCAAGACCAGTTCCCACAATCTCTTCTCCCCTACACTTCAGCTTTTGGATGCTCAGCAATGGGCAGGGATAGGCACAGACCAAGGCTGTGGCGGATGTTTTCCCAAGTACAGACCTTAGCGAAGGACACTAAGGTACATTTCAAATTGAAACCTTCAAAAAACACTGTCTACTCTCTGGCCTAGTTCTACAAGTACAAATACGTTTAAAATAACATTTATATAAAGACTGCTTGTGGTATACGGTTATAAAATAAAATCGTCAATGTCAGTGGGAGGAATAATGTCCCATAATTGGTGTCAGTGGAAGGAATGGTGCCCCATCATTGGTGTCAGTGGGAGGAATAGTGTCCCATCATTGGTGTCAGTGGGAGGAATAGTGCCCCATCATCGGTATCAGTGGGAGGAATAGTGCCCCATCATTGATGTCAGTGAGAGAAATAGTGCCACATCATTGGTTTCACTGGGAGGAATAGTGCCCCATCATTGGTGTCAGTGGGAGGAATAGTGTCCCATCATTGGTGTCAGTGGGAGCAATAGTGCCCCATCATTGGTGTCAGTGGAGGAATAGTGCCCCATCATCGGTATCAGTGGGAGGAATAATGCCCCATCATTGGTGTCAGTGGGAGGAATAGTTCCCCATTGTTGGTGTCAGTAACAGGAATTATATTCCATTGTTGGTGTCGAGGAATAGTGTTTTGCATCAGTGAGAGATGAAGTTCCCCAAGGGCCGGATAAAGGCAAGTAAAGGCCCCAGGGCTGCTGTTTGGAGACCACTGATTTAGAATAATACTCAACACATAAACAGGCCAGGGCTCTGCTAGTTGATCTGGTGATGAACTCATTCAGGAAAACATGGGCTGCTGCATCATTAGTGCAGAAGCTGCAGGTCTGTTTGATGCAGTACCAAGTAAAGCAAATGCTTCCCTGAAAACTTTTCAGCGAAGCATTTGCTTAGCTTGGCACTGCATTAAAGAGACTTGCAGCTTCTGTAAATCTGCACTAGTGATGCAGCAGGCCAGCAGCCCATAATTTCCTTAATAAGTTCACTACAAGTTCAAGTTCAACTACTACTAGCAGCAGGGCCCTGGCCTGTACATATGATAATTGCAGAATGCAAATAGGCCTCAGGCAGGCCCCAGCCCCAGTCCCAGGCAGGCCAGGCCACCCAGTCCCTCCCTCCTGTGACTGTCCCGCCGCTGAGGTCATGTGCTAGTCCAGTGAAAAAGTTAGTTTTTACTTACTCTGCTCACAAGAACTGGCACTGCTCCATGCATAGTCTCAGCACCTCTTGTTCTTCTCCAGACCCGCCGCCATGAGTCCTGAGCTCAGTGCGCTGCCTGGCACTCCACAAAGGTCTCTCTCCTCTCCCAGGCCAAGTCCCTCCCTCAGAGATCACTCCGCAGTGCAAACAGCACCGCAGGAGACTCAGAAGGACGAGTGGGCAGCGCCACGCGCCCGGCCGACCTACACAGACAGACTACATCCTAGGAGGAGAGATAGTATAAAAAAAAAAAGTCTGCGACGGCTGCAGACACTGGTTAATAGGAGAACATATTGCCAGTATAAAGAAAAAGGACGATGAGTGCTCTCTAGCAGTACACTTTGCCCAGTTTCATCAGGGTGATCCGAAAGGTCTGCAGGTAAAATTAATTTATGTGTTAAATTTACCCTTGAGGAGGGGGATTTTGATAAAAAGTTAGTTTAATATGTACAGTCTGGAGGAAATAAGGGAGAGAGGAGATATGATTGAAACCTTTAAATACATCAAGGGGGTGAATAAGGTTCAGGAGGGCAGTCTTTTCAATACGAAACCAAAATCAAGAACACGGGGACATGACCTCAAACTAACTGGAGGGAAGTTCAAAACTAATCTTAGAAAGTATTCTTTTACTGAAAGGGTGGTTGATGATTGGAATAAACTACCAACAGAGGTTGTGAGACAGTCAACAGTAAATGGTTTCAAACATGCTTGGGATAAACATAAATCTATAGTCAGACAACAAGGTTAATGTAAAAAAAAAAATAAAAAAAAAATAAATAAAGGGGCAGACTCGATGGACTACTCAGTCTTTTTCTGCCGTCACTTTTCTATGTTTCTATGTTTCTATAAAATCTTCCTTCAAAAGGAAAACTAAGTTAATCCAATCCCAATTGGGAGGGGATGATGACGGACCTATGTGATTTAATTTTTGCTATACATCTTTCCTTACTTTAGTGACTCAGATAGGTTTCACACTGTAAATAAGATATAGAAACTATTTAATGGCTGGATTCAGCAAAAATAGTGTCTGTAGGAACTAAACTGAGCAAAATTATAAACACAACACTTTTGTGTTTGCCCTTATTTGTCATGAGCTGAACTTAAAGATCTATGACTTTTTCTATGTACACAAAAGGCCTGTTTCGCTCAAATATTGTTTACAAATCTGTCTAAATCTGTGTTAGTGAGCACTTCTCCTTTGCAGAGATAATCCATCCACCTCACAGGTGTGGCATTTCAAGATGCAGATTAGACAGCATGATTATTACACGGGTGTGCCTTAGGCTGGCCACAATAAAAGGCCACTCTAAAATGTGCAGTTTTATCACAGAGCATAATGCCACAGATGTCGCAAGTTTTCACGAAGCGTGCAATTGGCATGCTGACTGCAGGAATCTCCACCAGAGCTGTTGCCCTTGAATTGAATGTTCATGTCTACCATAAGCCGTCTCCAAAGGCGTTTCAGAGAATTTGGCAGTACATCCAACTTGCCTCACGACCGCAGACCACGTGTAACCACACCAGCCCAGGACCTCCACATCCAGCATCTTCACCTCCAACATCGTCTAAGACCAGCCACCCGGACAGCTGCTGCAAAAATCGGTTTGAATAACCAAAGAATTTCTGCACAAACTGTCAGAAACCGCCTCAGGGAAGCTCATCTGCATGCTCGTTTTCTTCATCGGGGTCTCGACTTGACTGCAGTTCATCGTCGTAACCCACTTGAGTGGGCAAATGCTCAATGGCATCTGGCACTTTGGAGAGGTGTTCTCTTCATGGATGAATCCCGGTTTTCACTGTACAGAGCAGATAGCAAACAGCGTGTATTGCGTCGTGTGGGTAAGAGGTTTGCTGATGTCAACATTATGGAACGAGTGGCCCATGGTGGCGGTGGGGTTATGGTATGGGCAGGCATATGCAATGGACAACGAACACAGGTGCATTTTATTGATGCCATTTTGAATGTGCAGAGATACTGTGATGAGATCCTGAGGCCCATTGTTGTGTCACTCTTCCACGACCATCACTTCATGTTACAGCATGATAATGCAGGACCCCATGTTGCAAGGATCTGTACACAATTCCTGGAAGCTGAAAACACCCCAGTTCTTGCATGGCCAGCATACTCACCGGACATGTCACCCATTGAGTATGTTTGGAATGCTCTGGATCAGCGTATACGACAGCGCATTCGAGTTCCTGCCAATATCCAGCAACTTCGCACAGCCATTGAAAAGGAATGGACCAAAATTCCACAGGCCACAATCAACAACCTGATCAACCCTATGCGAAGAAGATGTGCTGCACTGCGTGAGGCAAATGGTGGTCACACCAGATACCGACTGGTTTTTGGACCCCACGGACCCCCTAATACAGTAAAACTGCACATTTTAGAGTGGCCTTTTATTGTGGCCAGCCTAAGGCACACCTGTGCAATAATCATGCTGTCTAATCAGCATCATGATATGCCACAGGTGGATGGATTATCTCGGCCAAGGAGAAGTGCTCGCTATCACAGATTTAGACAGATTTGTGAACAATATTTGAGAGAAATAGGCCTTTTGTGTACATAGAAAAAGTCATAGATCTTTATGTTCAGCTCATGATAAATAGGGGCAAACACAAAAGTGTTGCGTTAATAATTTTGCTCAGTGTATTATGGTGTGCCTGGTGGTATTTTTAACCAAGGTGCTAATGTGATGAATGAAAGGTGAGATGCAGACGCCTGACATCTGGTGGTCAGGGATAATAATTACAGCAAGCTTTTTTTCATTTAAGCCGAGAATAGCAGACTCTTCCTAGCTCTGAAGAAGTTAGCGGCTATTGGCTAACGAAACGCGCCAGAATTGCGTCATCACGTACCTGATGTAGGTCGGGAATGCAGCTACTGGCGGAAGTGCACAGAGGGGAGAAGGGTGTGAGGTATCCTGGACAGGTACAGAGCTTAGTGACAGAGCGGTGCAGGACTACATGAACGGTCAGGAGAGCTGGTCTACTTGTGGTGGAGTCCATGAGCAGGAGGATAGCTGTACAGCGGAGGTCGTGTGAGATTTTGTTATCCCCCCCTTAGATACCTTCCTAATGCCAACCTGGCTCTCCTTGTAATTCCACGTACATTGTAAACAGTGGATGGAAGAAGCTCTTTTCCCCCTATTGATACCACGCTCCTCAGCCCACCATGGGACACTAGGTAGGGAAGAACTGGATGGGCTATGAGCAACTACATGGTGCCACCCTCCACCACACCTACTACAATTGGCTCTCACCCCTGCACTGAAACTGCACTTTAGAACCTAGGACTGTGTACTAACTGCAAGGTCCATTTTTATGAATTAGATATGCCAGTAGCACCCAACATATACTTCTGTACACAAATTGATGATGCCATAAGGACTGTATTAATTAATCAACATCAGTTGACCAACTAACCTTTTGGTTATTATACTACTTGTCTCAGTGAGTGTATGTATGAGGTGAATGAGCATCTGCGACCCCCCTTGTTAGACAACGTTGTCTTTTTAATTGGTTTGGTGGAGGTGAATTTCAGATATATTGATTGTGGTATTGTGCATTCATTTTCAATAAAAGTTTTTTACTTAATAACCGTAGTGTCCATGTAGTGGCCGCTTTGGGGAAAAGGTTCCTTTTCCTTGGTTTTTGATATGTGGTTGGTTGGTCACAGGACTGCACCTAATGCGATAGTATTGCTGGCTGAGAGGTTATAAGTGCCTTACTGCTGCACCAGGCTAAAGTTCCAGTGTGGAAGCCCGATATTTGTAAAGTATAGTGGTTGATCCGGGTTGGGTTTTTTCCTTTTCTCTATATGGCGGACACTGGTGTCTGGGAGCGGACACCTTGCTGATCCCTGGCGATTGGATGCTCTCTGATGTCACCAAGATCAATGCAGAGACCATAGCCCTGCACTGAACATGAGGAAGCCAAGGGAAAGACAACAGCCGGAGCATAATGGAGAAGAGGAGATCACCGGCTGTCTGGGGAGCAGAGGGTTGGGTAAATAAAACTGCTTTTCCCATCCTCTATACCTAAATGAAAATTGAACCCTTGCATTGCAGGGGCAGCTCCAGTGCAAGGGAGTTTTTTTTACTGTTCTTGGAGTTGGACTTTAGAGTATAGTTATCATGTAAAGTCTGTCCAGTGAAGAGCCTCATTACAAAAACTCCTGCAAGCATTATTTATTTAAAAGTGTCCACTTAGAAAACAATGCATTTTTTGTGAATATAAATTGTTCACATGGGTCTGGGTCAAGTACTTCCACTGATTGAAACCCTGGATGGAGCCATCCGATGAGCCCACCACATTCACTGTGTATGTAAATTTCAGCTTGAGCTATTGGGCTGTATTAACGGGTGTTAATAAACCAACCAAGGAGATAGATTCAGGTAAACGTGTGAAATAGAGACTAAGGCTCCACCTACTATTGGATAGCAGAAACCATAATATTTGTATGCAATAATATTTCATAATTATTACCTGACTTAAAAAAAGTGATTACAATAAATAAATGAAATGTGCACAAAACTATTACACATTCCCTTTCACCTAACACGTTAAATATACAGGGTGGGCCATTTATATGGATACACCTTAATAAAATGGGAATGGTTGGTGATATTAACTTCCTGTTTGTGGCACATTAGTATATGTGAGGGGGGAAACTTTTCAAGATGGGTGGTGACCATGGCGGCCATTTTGAAGTCGGCCATTTTGAATCCAACTTTTGTTTTTTCAATAGGAAGAGGGTCATGTGACACATCAAACTTATTGGGAATTTCACAAGAAAAACAATGGTGTGCTACTTTTTTATTTCAATGCAATTTTGGTTCGTGTGGTAACAAAAAGAACACTTTAAGGGTTATTCAAACTACACAGTGTACTGGGAGAAGGATAACTTTTTTGTTTTCAACCTAAG
>BLSH010323971.1:426918-451310 GCA_018402905.1 Glandirana rugosa | reverse complement strand
CCGACATATATGTCATAGAGTGTTTTCACTCAGTTGGGGAGTGTAACAACATTTATAAAATAATATAGAAAAGTACACTGTTGTGACTTCTTTGTTGTGAAACGATATTACATTTCATCACTCACATGTCGAACATATTGTCACGATAAAACGACAGGGGAGTTTTATTGCGTTGTGTGTCGGTAATTACAGATTTGGCGACCGTTGTTTTCACTCATGTGGAGATTCACTTTTACAGGTTTAACCTGGGTTAATCGGTAAAAGGGAGGGACGAAAGTACACTGAGCGCTAATTGGGTCCAATTTGGACATTTTCACTTAGAGGTGTACTCACTTTTGTTGCCAGCGGTTTAGACATTAATGGCTGTGTGTTGCGTTATTTTGAGGGGACAGCAAAATAGCACTGTTATACAAGCTGTACACTCACTACTTTACATTATAGCAAAGTGTTGTTTCTTCAGTGTTGTCACATGAAAAGATATAATAAAATATTTACAACAATGTGAGGGGTTGACTCACTTTTGTGAGATACTGTATATACAGCCTAGTAATATATATGCTCACAGCCACTAAAAGAAGGCAAGCAGCCTCTGTGTCTACAGTGAAAAGTGGTGGTGGACATTCTCTGCAGGCGGGTCACGCTTGTCCTTTTTTTCTGCTGCTGGCCGTGTTATTGAGCCACAACATGCAGAAGAGTGGGTTGAGTGGATAACTAAGCCGTCCTCATCCTCTGTCACCCAGGCTCATACTAGTTTGCCTTCCAACGCAGCTGCCAAAGCGGCCTATTCCACCGGCTCCTTGTCCACAGTTACTCCTTCCGTAGCCCCACCATCATGCAAGGAGGAGTCACCAGAATTATTCGACCATAGTGTTGGTTATATGCTAATGAAGGATGCGCAGCAATTTGAATGCTCCGATGTTGGCTCCCAGTTTTTGGAAAGGAGTAACGTGAGCCTAGAGAGAGGGAGTGAAGGACAAGAAACTAGCAGTCATGTTCCCCCAGCTGCAGTATACCGCCAAGTTTTCTCCAGTGACATGGAAGGAGGGGATGATGAGGTCACTGACTGTACTTGGGTGCTTGAGAGAAGAGAGGAGGAAAGTGAGGAGGAGGAGGAGGCACAACTCCAATGAGGCAGGCCCTCCAGGGGCCAGCTTAAGGGCAGACACCCTATTGCATCACACCACAGAGCTCCCGCTGACTTCGAAATGTTCATTGGTGTGGGCTTTTTTCAACGCTTGTGCAGTATATCGCACCATTGCTGTTTGCAATCTATGTCTGAAGCAGATCAAGCATGGCCAGGACTGCAGCCGCTTGGGCACCACATGCTTGACAAGACATATGATGACCTGCCATGCAGTCCATTGGCAAAGCACCTCAAAGACCCACATCATAAAACATGGTGGGCTTCTTCTTGCTCCTCATCTGTGACCTCAACCCCTACTATACCTCCTCATCTCAAATGCCTGCATTGAGAGGAATGAAGGTATAGCAATGGGTGCCACAAGTACTTGCAGCCAATCTGCTAGCAGTACACCACCAGTTGATTTCAGCAGGCGAATTTCCCTACACCAGTTGCTGAACCGTAAAAAAAAAATACTGTCCCAGCTATCCACATGATAGCTTGGTCAGCAGGCACGATCAGGGACATTACCTTTCCTTCATGGCACACTGGGTAACTCTGCTGGCAGCTGGGAAGGATGCAGGACAGGGTTCAGTGTTGGAGCTAGTTCCACCACCACACCTCCAAAAATCTGGTGGTGATTCTGCCACATCTGCCTGCTCCACCCCCTCCTCTTATTCTTCCTCTGCCTCTTCTGCAGAATTATCCTCTGAACCAGCAATGCTCCCTAAGCATTCAAGGGGCTACACAAGCAGTCAGGCTAAAATATGCAATGCAGGGCTTCAGTTGGTTTATCTAGGGGACAGGAGCCACACTGGGCCAGAGATTCTGTCAGCTTTGCGGGGGGCAGGCTCAGAGATGGTTGAGCCAGGAATGGTTGTATGCGACAATCGCACCAACCTTCTCTCTGCCCTCCGACAGGAACACTTGACACATGTACCATGCTTGGCACATGTCCTGAATTTGGTGGTGCAGCGTTTCTTGACCATGTACCCAGGCTTACCAGATATTCCGAGGCAGGCCAGAAAAATCTGTGGTCATTTCCGGTGGTCATACAATTCATGTGCTCGGCTGGCTGACATTCAACGGGAATTTAACCTGCCCACCAACTGCCTCATTTTGACGTGCCCACCAGGTGGAAATCAACATTTTCAATGTTGCAGTGGCTGCAAACACAGCAGAGGGTCATCAACGAGTAGCTGTTTGAGTTTGGCACCAGGACAGGCTCAGGGGAGCTTGGCTTCTTTTCCCCACGCTAGTGGCTACTGATCAAGGATGTATGCACTGTCCTGTCACCATTTGAAGAGGCCACAAGGATGGTGAGCAGCGACAATGTATGCATCAGTGACGCTGTCTTTCTAGTCTTCCTGCTGGAGCACGCGCTTTGTGGAATCATGGACAGGGCACTTGAGGCAGAACAGTGGGAGGAAGAGGACTTCCTTTCCTCTCAAGATCCCCTTTATGCATATAGCATTCCTGTGGGACCGCCAAACACACAGGAAGAAGAGGAGGATTGTGTCAGCATGGATGTAGAGGATAACACGGAGCAGTCTTCAAGGGATAGTTTTCAGTCCCAACAAACCGAAGGAGTTGAACGTGGCTGGGAAGAGGTAGTTCCTGACAATGTCATCCTTAGTGACCCAGAGGACTCAGAATATCATGCCTCTGCAAACTTACGCTGTATGGGCTCCCTGATTCTGCAAAGCCTGCGAAAGGACCGTAGGATTCGTGGTATCAAGGAAAGTGATAATTACTGGCTGGCAACCCTTCTTGATCCACGTTACAAGGGTAAAGTTGCGAAATTCACCCTGCCTTCGCAGAGGATGAAACATCTTCAGGAGGCCTTGAAGTAAGGTTTGTGTACCCTGGGAGGTTACCATTTCCTGGTGCTGGACAATGCGTTGCTGAGGCTTCGTTCGGTCAGAGGAATAGCGGTGGAGAAGGTGGCCGGCTGACTGATACCTTTAAACAATTTTTCAGTCCTCAGCACCAAGGGCTGATAGGTTCAAGCAACCATCGCCAGCGTCTGCATTATATGGTGCAGGAATATCTGGGGGCAAGAGCAGACTTGGAGACCTTTCCAACAGAGCATCCACTGGGTTACTGGGTCTTGAGGATAGACCACTGTCCAAAACTTCCTCAATATGCAATCGAGCTACTGGCCTGTCCTGCATCCAGCATGTTTAAAATAAATTAAAAAAAAAAATGGTGTGGGGGTTCCCCCCAAAATCCATACCAGGCCCTTATCCAAGTATGCGACTTAGCAGGTCAGGATGGGGGGAGGGGGCGAGCGAGCATCCCCCTCCTGAACCATACCAGGCCACATGCCCTCAACATATTGATGGGGACAAGGGCTTCTTCCTGACAACCCTAGCTGGTGACTTTTTTTCTTTAGAAATGTCATTTTACTGCGGCACTGCTCTAAACATCACACAGATGTGCCACTTTACAGACAGACTAAGGGGACCCCCAGGCACGATATTTAAAGCAATATTTCATCTTTATTTTTTCTGAATTTACGAATCTTCAAATTTACGCATTTTGATCATAACAAATGACCCAAAAAACAAAACAAAAAAAAAAATGAATGAAACGAAAACGAACACATTTTTCGGCAGTGCGCATGTCTAATAACTGTCATGAGCATCCAAGTATATACTCTGCCCTGAGCTACATCACCAATCTTGTCTCCAAATATCACCCAAACCGTCCTCTCCGCTGCTCCCAAGACCACATACTCTCAAGTTCCCTCATCTCCAGGATTTCTCCAGAACCTCTCCCATCCTCTGGAACGCTCTACCTCAACCTGTCCGGCTATCTCTTTCTTTTGCTACCTTCAGGCAATCCATGAAAACCCATCTCTTCAGGGAAGCCTATCACACCTCCTACTGATCTTTTACCACTTCCATCAACTCATTCCCCACAGTTATAACCTTTTGTACTACTAGATTGTAAGCTCTTCTGAGCAGGGCCATCTTAATCCTCCTGTATTTTATTGTATTGTAACCATATTGTCCCCCTTTACATTGTAAAATGCTGCGTAAACTGTTGGCGCTATATAAATCCTGTATATTAATATTAATAATAATAATTAGTCTTTGCTTCACTTACACATTGCTTACTAAAGCCTGAAACAGTAAGGTAACTTTCATTTTCAGAAGGAGGTCAGAAATGTCAGCTTCCATAGCTTGTTAGTACAGATTTCCTTTAACCACTTCAATAGCAGACACTTACCCCCCTTCCCGACCAGACCAATTTTCAGCTTTCAGCGCTATCGCATTTTGAATGACAATTGCTCGCTCACGCGACACTGCAACCAAAAATTTTATAATTTTTTTCCCCACAAATAGAGCTTTCTTTTGGTGGTATTTGATGGCCTCTGGGGTTTTTATTTTTTGCACTACTAATAAAAAAAGACCGAAAATTTTGACAAAAAATGTTTTTCTTTGTTTCTGTGACAAAATTTTCTAAATAAGTACATTTTCTCCATCACTGACGGGCACTGATGAGGCTACACTGACGGGCACTGATGAGGCAGCACTGATGAGGCGGAACTGATGAGGTGGCACTGATGGGCACTGATGATGAGGCACATATATGCAGCACTGATAGGTGGCACTGATAAGCGGCACTAATGGGCACTCATAGGCTGCACTGATGGGCTAGTTGGCAATGATAGATGGCACTTTTTTGGAGGGATTCCCTGGTGGTCCTGGGTGGCATCCAAGATGGGCACTGAGTGCCATCCCTGTTGGGCATTGTGCCCCTTACCTGGTGGTCAGGGTGGGTTTCCCTGGTGGTCTTTCTGGTGGTCCCTGGGTGGGAATTCCCTGGTGGTCCTGGGTGGTGATCCTAGGGGGGGCTGCACTGATAAACATTCAGTGCAGACCCCCCTGTCAGGAGAGCCACTGATCGTCTCTCCTCTACTCAGGTCTGCAGACCAGAGTAGAGGAAAAGCCGATGCACAGCTCTTCCTGTTTACACTGTGACCAGCCATGATGATCGCGGCTGATCACGTGGTAAAGAGCTTCCGAAGATTGGTAATGCGGTGGGTCAGACTGATACACCGCACCACCGATTGCAGGTTATCCTGAAAGACGTCATATGATGTCTGGTCAGGATAACGGAACCATCGTCCGGCCGTCATTTTGCTATAGGCCGGGCGGGAAGTGGTTAAACAGTCTGGATTTCACCCTCGGCACTCCACAGAAACTTCTCTCTTAAAACTCGTGAACAATTTACTAACTGCTGAAACCAATGGTTACTATTCTATACTCCTACTGCTGTACCTCTCTACTACCTTTGATATGGTTGACCACCCCCTCTTCCTCAAAAAACTCCATTCCTTTGGTCCCTGTGACTGTACTCTTTGTTAGTTCTCTTCCTACCTATTCCACTGCACCTTCAGTGCAACTTACAATTCTACCTCCTCCTCTCCTCTCCCTTTTTTCATCGGGGTCTGGACCTCTCCTATTCTCGATCTACACCTCCACCCTGGGTCAGCTGATAGCTTCCCATGGATTTCAATACCATTTCTATGCTAATGACACCCAAATACATCTATCTCTCTACCCCTCAGCTCATTCCATCAGTCTCACACATCACTAATTTACTAACAGCCTTATCAGTCTAGATGTCACACCACTTCCTCAAACTCAACCTGTCAAAAACTGAGCTCATAATATTTCCTCCCTCACGTGCCTCTTCCCCTGACTTTGCTATCAAGCGCAAAGGCGCAATCATCAAGTCATCCCCGCATGCCAGGGTGCTAGCTGTAATCCTAAACTCTGGACTCTCCTTTCAGACCCCACATCCACTCATTGTCCAAAGCTTGCTGACTCAACCTTCCCAACATCTCCAAAATACGCCTCTCCTTAACCAATGACACCACAAAGCTTCTAATTCACTCCCTGGTTATCTCCCTCCTCATTCTTGACTACTGCAACTCCCTTCTCATTGAATTACATTTACATAGGCTATGCCCCCTTCAGTCCATCATGAATGCTGCTGCCAGGCTCATCCACCTTACCAACCATTTAGTGTCTGCTACCGCTCTCTGCCAATCCCTCCACTGGCTTCTACTCACCCAACAAATTAAATTCAAAATACTACCAACAACTTAACCAAGTCAGCCCGGAAGGATTTCCCATGTTAGGACCAGAGCACTTTTTGCGTTTCGGCACTGTGCCACTTTAACTGACAATTTTGCGGTCGTGCGACGTTGTACCCAAACGTAATTTGCCTCCTTTTTTCCCACAAATAGAGCTTTCTTTTGGTGGTATTTGATCACCTCTGCATCATTTCTGATCACCGCTATAAACAAAAAAAGAGCGTCAATTTTTCAAAAAAAAAAAACAATATTTCTTACTTTATAATATAAAATACATATCCAAAAAAAATAAAAAACATTTTTTTCATCGGTTTTGGCCGATTTATATTCTTCCTCATATTTTTGGTAAAAAAAATAGCAATCAGCCTTTATTGATTGGTTTGCGCAAAAGTTGCTGCGTTTATGAATGATGAGAATTCATTCATGGGGTTTTTATTTATTTATTTATTTTTTACTAGTAATGGCAGCAATCTGCGATTTTTAGCGGTACTGCGATATTGTGGTGGACATGGCAGATCATTTTGACACTTTTTTGGGACCATTGACATTTATACAGCGATCAATGCTATGAAAATGCATTGATTACTGTATAAATGCCATTGGCGGTGAAGGGATTAACCTGGAGGGGGCTCTCTAAGGGGTTAACTGTGTTTTGTCAGTGTGTTCTAACTGTACGGGGGGCTGGGCTGGCAGGGGGAGGGGAGTGATCACGGCTCGCATATACAGGGAGCCTGTGATCACATCCCTCCCCCCTCTGTCAGAACGGAGATCCATGTTTGCATACACGGACCTCCATTCTCTCACTGCAGGGGAGCCATTGTGGGTAGCCAGCAGAGATTGAGTCCGCCCTACCCGCTCCCTGGTTCCCCCAGAACACAGTGAGCTCGCTCATAATACTCGTTCTCGTGGCCGCCGTCAGGTGACGACGTTTCGCGATAACAAACCATGTTGCCGTCGTCAAGCCATTGCAGACGAGCGGCAACTGGTTAAGAAGACATCCACAACTCTGCCCCCATCTACATCACTAGCCTAGCCTCAAAATACCAACCAAACTGTTCTCTTCATTCCTCCCAAAACCTCCTGCTCTTTAGCTCCCTTGTCACATCCTCCCATGCTCACCTCTAGGGCTTCTCCTGATTCTCTCCCATCCTCTGTAACCCCCTTTCCCTAATCTGTCTGACTATTTCCTACTCTGTCCACTTTGAGGCAATCCCTGAAAAACCTTCTCTTCAGAGAAGTCTATCCTGCCCCCACCTAACAACTGTTCTTTTATTTTCTCCATCAGCTCATGCCTCACAGTTATTACCTTGTATTAGTAGACCCTCCTTTTTAGATTGTAAGCTCTAACGAGCAGGACCCTCTGATTCCTCCTGTATTGAATTGTGTTGTAACTGTACAGTCTGCCCTCATGTTGTAAAGTGCTAGGCAAACTGTTGGTGCTATATAAATCCTGTATTATAATAATCCATTAAATTATTTTGTAGTTTCAGAACACCATTTCCCTCCCTGCAATGTTAATCAGGCAGTTTCCTGGCAAAAAATAATGCCACCTTGAGAAATGAAAAGGACAAAACTTTCCTTGGAGCAACACATACATTGCATTATGGCCTATAAACTATGCAGAAATTTGTTGGGAATTCATGCAGGGCTGGATTTACCATTAGTCCTGTAACAGCCACTCATATTTTTTTCATCATTAGTATTAATACAAAGTATTTCCAGACTGACACAATAATGTAAGATGGGTTAAGACTAGTATAGTTTTTCTGGTTGCATGTTTTATGTAACGTGGGTAAAACTAGCAGTGGAGTGCTGTTTTAGGCACCAACGTTTATAAGCCTTACATGTTCCAGTGATAGAAATCAGCCATAAGCTTTTGCGAGTCTTTAAAGCTAGGTGATAATGCAACATTTAAATAAAAGATATTGCCTATAAATTATTCCGATTTCAATCTCACAGTGATAGCGTTTCTTCTCGCACCCTTATACTTACGCACACCTTTTTGCATGTTTTATGGTTGAGACCTTATGTGTTACCCATTCATTTTCAATGGACCCTCAATGCCTGTCAGCAGGCCAAAAATTGTTCTTACTTAAAGGGTAACTCCACTTTTGTGGGAAAAAAATAGCAAATAGAAAAAAATAAATAATATAACATATACAATTGTGACACAAGTCATATTGTAATTGAATGTTATTATAAATTACCTTTCCTTTTCAATCTGCAGCTCTGTAATTTTCTGTGAAATGCAATGCAATATGGCTACCTAGAGGTGAACACCCCCCAGATATGTCATTTCCTGCTTGTGTGATTGGCTCACTGATTTTCCTAGAAGTCTGCACTAAAATACAAGTCAGATTTCAGGCATCTCCTGCAACAAGGGATTTCTTCAGAATAACAAAAGCTAGGAATCTGCAGCAACGTTTGTCCAAATCCTTGTAATGTGCATAGATCACCCAGAGGGGAATGTTTTTTTCTCAACAAAAGTAGAGTTACTCTTTAATTGTTTTCCATTGTACCACAAGCTATCACATTTATTTAACATGTCTGTGTTAGAATGTGTTTTAGGATTCCATTGCATTGAAGATTAATGTCAAGTAGCCAGAAGGCACTTAGATTAGTGTCTTTAATGTTCTTTTCAAAGTTCTGCTATATGACAATGACCATACCATTCATTGTGTGTTTCAGGTGCTGCAGGGAAATGCCGCTACATTTATTATGGGAAACATTCAGAAGGCAACAGATTCATAAGGGATGACCAGTTGTGACCAACTTTCAGAGCATTATCCACCAGAAAAGTGATACTTTTTCTTTTCTTATTTACTCACACACGTGCTAATTGAAATTATGAATTAAATGGTGAAGTAATATTATTGGGCTTGATGTTCAGCTTGCCCTTGACAAAAATAAAATACTTTTTACAAGAGAATTTGTTTTTTTTTTGCTCTTAATATGGAACGTCTAGCAATTACTTCATCTTGAGTCAGCCACCGGTAAACCTACATTGAGCTCCCCCGTTCACATTGGCACGAGTTGACAGGTCAAATCGCATGTTAAATCTGAGGCAATTGCCGGCAATAGAAGAATCCCAATCGGTGCGACGCCGCCTTTGTGGCGCTTCACCGATTTCCAAAAGTAGTTACATAGTTAGTCAGGTTGAAAAAAGACCATCTAGTTACACTACTTTTGGCAACTTTGGGGGCGATTTCAATAGACATCTGTACATGAACCCGCACAGATGTCTTTCAAGCGGCTTTGAAATCATGCGAGTTTAGATGAACTTGCGCGATTTCAAAGTCGTTTTCAGTGTGAACGAGGGCTGAATGTATACACAATTTAACCTATCTAAGAGCACAGCTTACCATTGTAGCCAAATAAGATCACACCTAAGATAGATTTGGAAAAACAGAACTGTCAGACAGGAAAGACAAAACTGAAGTATTGTCTTCTATTTACTACAAATGCCTAGGATCATAAAAAGCTAAATAAAATTGTTGGTCTGTAATGATAACCTTTTATTGTTAATTTTTTCATGGAAAAGCACATGTTGCTGTCACTTGTATAGCACAAATACAGTCCTATGACATACACAATTTTCTCCTTTCTGATTTTCATAGCTGTCAGGATCAAGCACGCATTTTGCAAGAAATTTGAAATCAGCTTTGACAAGTTTGCTTGAAGTGTTTGCTGCCCACTACAGTGACTGGCAGCTGCAATGCTGGACTGGTCAAGGATGGGAAGAGTGGACGTTCAGTTGCTGAGGCCAAAAAAAAAAAAATCATCTGGATCTTTCTTCAGCATAGCAAGTTATATAATATACACAGAAATTACAGCTTCATGTAAAAGTTTGTAGACTGCTGGTAAAGAAGATCTAAACCCAATCACTTAAATCTCATACAATATTTAACATGTTCTGCAAAAAAATATTTTTTGATCCTTTTTTGGCACGATCCATACCTAGGCAAATTAGAGCAAAATTTTCAGCTTCAACCGAAGTGCTTCAAAGCTTTGTAAAGGGATTTCCATTATATTTAATGGTTTTTGTTCATACCTGAGCATAGAGTCGCTTGAAGGCCATTGCTCGAAAAAGTACATGAGCTTCTTTTTGGACAAGTTGTAAAGTTGTACATTTTGTTCACAATAGACTTCAATAGAAGCACATGAAAAACAAGCTTTCTCTTGCCTAATTAACTTATCATCAAAAAAACAAACAAAAAAAGGGCACAAAACCACCTGAACAACCACTAAAACAAATGAAAAGTGACCAAAAATGCTCAAGTGTGAATGGGGACCTAAACATCTACTGCTATGGGGTGGCAGCTGTCTCCCAACTGTTGTCATGCATTGCTACCCTGCCACATGTGCTCCTGGTTGGGTTTACAGGCAGCTGTTTCAACACACATTGCTCAGACATGGTCCACTGTGTCACTATTAGGAAGGCAGTATAGAACAATCATGTGTAGCTGACATTGGAGGAAGTGCATGTAGAGGAGGAGTGGCTGAAAAATACCGGAGTAGATCAGCAACACTGAGATGCAAAAAAAAAAAAAAAGAAGTAGAAAGGTGAAAACAGCATTTTTTTAAAAAAAACGACAACTGTACCTGATACATTATAGCAAATGAAATGTCATCATCCATTTAAGGTTTAGATCTACCTAAGTTTTGTTCATTTAAAGTTTTACTTTCATGTGACTTTATCCTGTTAGCTATTCCTATTCGGAGTGGTATTCTCACCTTAGAGCTTTGGTATGCAGTTACATGAGACTTCCTCCAGCAGACTGGGCAAACATACTGCATTTTACTGCATTTTTATGTTTATAAAAAATGATCATCATGAGGCAACACTACCTGTAAAATATTGATCTTTACCAGTCCTTAGATGTGGTTGCAGCATCAGCTTTTTTCAGGCTATGTACATTTTCTGCAATTACAGAAAAATACCGGTTTTTCTTGTCAATAATCCATTGTCCTTCAAAACGCCTGTGCACCAAACTGAAGTGTCAACAATGTTAACAGCGTTCGTCACACAGTTCTCTATGGGCTAATGAACACCTTCTCCTGATACTATGGGGATATTGACAGGGGGTGTTTTGTAGTTCTAACACATTTCCTTTACTAAGGTGACAACGCTGCTCCTCCATATACAATTGCAAGAAAAAGTATGTGAACCTTTGGAATGATATGGATTTCTGCACAAATTGGTCATAAAATGTGATCTGATCTTCATCTAAGTCACAACATACTTTTTCCACCTGCACTGTGAATGTTTACATGGTGTGTTCAATAAAAACATGGTAACATTTAATTCTTTGTGTGTTATTAGTTTAAGCAGACTGTGATTGTCTATTGTTGTGACTTAGATGAAGATCAGATCACATTTTATGACCACTTTGTGCAGAAATCCATATCATTCCAAAGGGTTCCCATACTTTTTCTAGCAACTGTATACAGTACAGTAATTGAGCATTGTCACTGTAGGACAGAAACTTGTTACTGTCAGGATCCCCACGTGATAATAAATAAAAAAAAGGTTGAATAATGAACACCAACGCAACTACTACATCTAAGGACTGATAAAGTGCAATATAATACATTTTTCTTTTAGGTATGCTTTAATATCTAGAGGACCATATTAGTGTTTTTTAAATTTCCCACACTCTAAGGCAGTGGTTCTCAACTCCTGTCCTCGCGACCCACCAACAGGCCAGATTTTAAGTATTGCCTTGGGGAGATGCAGACTAGAATACTGCAATCACTGAGCAGCAAATTATATCACCTGTGATGCATTTCAGTAATCCTGCAAACCTGGCCTGTTAGCGGGTCCCGAGGACAGGGGTTGAGAACCACTGCTGTAAGGTAACTGGTCTTTAGGTAAAAATACACAGTTTTAAGTGATTTTAAGTGATTGTTAATGCAAATTTAAATAAATAAAAAACAGGTTTATACTTACCTTCTTTTGCGATGGAATTGCACAGAGCAGCCCCTGAACCATCTCTTCTCGAGTCCCCCCTCAGCACTTCTGGCTCCTCTTTTGGAAAAAAAATACACAGTATTAAGTGATTGTAAATGCAAATGTAAAAAAATGAATGAATAAATAACAAACAGGTTTATACTTACCTTCTCTGTGCTATGCAATTGCACAGAGCAGCTCCTGAATCACCTCTTCTCGCCCCCCCCCCCCCGCACTTCTGGCTCCTCCTATCTGACAAGTGCCACCATAGGAAGTCACTTACTATGGGGGTACACGTGCGGGCTCACTCCCAGGCCTCTCTGCCTGCATCTATAGACACAGGCAGCCAGGCTCTCCCTGCCCCCTCTCCCTCATCACTGGCTTTGATTGACAGCAGCGGGTGCCAATGGCCTCAGCAAAACCTGTGAGACCAGAAAGCGAGGGGAGAGAGATGCTGCAGATGGGAACAATGCTGGATCAAATGAGGGCTCAGGTAAGTGTAAGAGGGGAATACTAATCCCTAAACATTTTCTATGTTAATGCAAGGAATGCATTAAGGTAAAAATGTTTAGACTTTATAACCACTATAAATGTGATTTAAAAAAAAAAAATATTTCATAACTTGCCAAATATTTTAGATAATGTAATCATTTGAAGAAGTATGGCATGTGACCTCATCACCACCTCACCACGCACACCAGTGCTCAATATATGTAGGAAGGCTTTTCAGAAACATATGCTCAATGTAACCTAACAGTGGTGTCTTTAGATGAGCATGGTCATTTAAAGTATGTCTAAAGCCAAAGCTATTATTTTAGTTTTGGATAAAGTTTATTTTGCTGTCTGTGACTCTGTTCGAAAAGATGATACACTCTCGATTTGTCCTGTTAGGGAAGATACATTCTCTTGATGTGTCCTGCAGATGGCTGAAGCTGACAACGAAAGCACATGTTGAATTGCCACCAGAACATAGAGGGGAAATCATCCAATGGGGACACTTGTTTCAGTGACAGTTGTCAAAGAGGACATTTTTCTTACATTTGAGAGATTTTCTCTCAACAACTGTTGTGTCCACAGAAGCGGGAGTGAAGGAAAAACCAAGGTTCCCTCTCAGATTGCTGAGGCCTTTCATCATATATGGTGGGATTACCCTGTAGCACAAAACTTTTGGACCTATGTTTACCATGCTATAGGTAAGGTTCTGGATAGACACTTCCAGCTGAATCAACTGGAGGCTCCTTGTATTATGCCTGCGGCAACAACTAATTCCAACTCGTATTTTATATGACAACTCAATCACTAAAATCTCTAATCGGCTTAAACGTTTAAGTTATTTAAAAAACATTAATCATTAAAAAAATACCTTGTAAGCCTCCCAGGAAGGTCAATGTCTGCTACTTCCTGTTATAGCATGACAATACTCTGTCCTTGTCTTCCAATTATTCTTCTGCTTTGGTTACCCTGTCACCTGCTCTCCCAAAAGGGATTACAAATAGCCGTGCCAATGCATATTGCATAGACATGTTCTGTTGTTGCAACCATATATTTACTATGAGGCCCTGTTCATATTTGCCTTTTTTGTGAACTTAGATGCTTGTTAAACTACATTTACATAGCATAATGGCATCCATGATAGTCAATAAAATTGCAGTTGCATGAAGAAAACACAGTGACGAGTAATGACAAATTATACACTTAGTACCATTGAAGAGAAATGCAAGATAGATCACCATGCTCCAGGCATGATATCCAATCTGTATTCCCAATTATTATCACCTTTGAAGACTTCTCCCACTTTTTACACCATCAAATGAAAACAGAAACTACAATAATAATACAAGAAAATACAATACCAATATCTCCAGATGATTGGAACTCCAGCTGGTCAAAGGTATCCAAAAACCTCAGCTAATATGCAGGAAATTGAGGCCAATTACTGTAAAAGCTTCTGAGTTCCTTCTCATATTACAAAGACTTCCAGCATATATGGTGGAGTTGCCCCATGACGCAAAACATTTGGACCCATGTCTACCATACTGCAGGTAAGATTTTGGACAGACACCTCCAGATGAACCAACTGAAGGCTCTTTTGTATGAGCTCTGACACAACAAATAATTAGGACTTATAACTCCTATTTTTATGGCAGCTAAGAGAGCTATTGCCAACACTATCACTAACACTAGTTGTATGCAAAATTCCAGAATAGGGTCTCTCATACTATGATTTTTGAAAACCTAGCAACATTACAAGAGTATAAGTTAGATAAATTTTCTACTTCCTTTTTTTAACTGCAGCTCACTTAGAAGTTAAAACGCATATAATTGTTCTACCTACTGGTCCCCCTCTACCTATGGATCCTCCAGCCTGGTTTGCCTATCTCCCCCAACCCTATTCCTCCATATTCCTCGTGAGTTCCCTGCCCCCTTTTCTATTTTTCAATGCTTGTTGCATCTATTATCCTTCTTTCTATTTTTTTAATATTTTTTTATCTCAGACTCACCACACTACACTTTCCAACCACTCAACTTAACTGTGCCACCCCCCACAGGCTATATATCGCTTAGCCGAGAGGTTATGTGCAATTGAATTGAGCCAATGGATGAATTAGGCACCCATAAAACTTTAAAACTGTTTATGTGTTTGACCTTGTTATGACAATGGTTATGTACAACTAAAGTCCAGACCAGGGCCCTTGAGTCCTGTTAACCTATATTTGTTGGATGTTACCAAAATGTTATTTATGTGCAATGACTTTTCCCATACAGGCAACATATACAACCTAATGTTAGCTGATGGTATTGTGTCTTTATTGGTTTCGTTTTTAAAACATGAAGTGTTCTGTAAACCTGAACATTTTTCAGTAACAACATATTAAAGTGGAAGTCAATAATTGATTTAACTAAGCTTAAACACTGCTCCCACCCCCTTTTTAAATCCTTTCCTAAATACCCTGTACAAGGAAGTTGCTTATAATTACATTTTCTGAAGGCTCTCTGATCCATTCGCATGATCGGCTCCCAGTGGCTGGCTTCAGAGGAGAGAAGGGACAGTCGACAACTGATGCCCCATAGTAAGCCTATGGTTGATGTGCACTGCACAGGCATTGCAACCATTTTTGGCGATCTCTCCTCTCCTCTGAACTAGGGAGTTCATGCGACTGGAGTACCCTCAGAATATGCATCTTCCTTTTACAGGGTAGTTAGAATAGGATTTAGAAAGGGGGTGGGAGCAGTTTTAGGCTTAGTTAGATCGACAGTGAGGGGAAAAAGTATGTGATCCCCTGCTGATTTTGTACGGTTGCCCACTGACAAAGGAATGATCAGTCTATAATTTTAATGGTAGGTTTATTTTAACAGTGAGAGACAGAATAACAACAAAAAATTCAGAAAAACTAATTTAAAAAAAGTTATAAATTGATTTGCATTTTAATGAGTGAAATAAGTATCTGACCCCTTCGCAAAACATGACTTAGTACTTGGTGGCAAAACAACTGTTGGCAATAACAGAGTTCAGACATTTCTTGTAGTTGACCACCAGGTTTGCATACATCTCGGGAGGGATTTTGTCCCACTCCTCTTTGCAGATCTTCTCCAAGTCATTAAGGTTTCGAGGCTAATGTTTGGGAACTCAAACTTTCAGCTCCCTCCACATATTTTCTATGGGATTAAGGTCTGAAGACTGGCTTCTTGGACAGCTTTTTGGTCTTGGCCATGGTGGAGAGATTGGAATCTGATTGATTGATTGCTTCTGTGGACAAGTGTCTTTTATACAGGTAACAAGCTAAGATTAGGAGCACTCCCTTTAAGAGAGTGTTCCTAATCTCAGCTCGTTATCTGTATAGAAGACACCTGGGAGCCAGAAATCTTGCTGATTGGTGTGGGATCAAATACTTATTTCACTCATTAAAATGCAAATCTTTTTTTATAACTTTTTTGACATGCGTTTTTCTGGAACTTTTTTGTTGTTATTCTGTCTCTCACTGTTAAAATAAACTTACCATTAAAATTATTGACTGATAATTTCTTTGTCAGTTGGTAAACAAAATCAGCAGGGGATCAAATGTTTTTTTTCCCTCACTGTATCCTGAACTTCCACTTTAGAAGAAAACACAGTGACTATAACAGCACAGATTTCCTTGAGCATGTTGCTTGCAGTTTCACCTGCAATTTGCTGCACCAAAATGTTCAAGTTTAAAGGAAATCCTTTAAATCATTAAAATTAAAGGTGACCTTTGTAAGCACCCCTGGCTGTGCTATCATTTGTCCCGACCCATATCACTGTCATTTTTGCTGGACAGCTTTGGCCGTCTGTTGATTTAAATGAAAAAGCAAGTAAACGCATTTGAAATAAAAAGAGAATTCATATTCTGAATACTATTACTGCATTTATTAACCACATACAATCATCAGAATACAATATCTTTCACAACAGAGGCTTTTTATACATTATTTCAAGTTTTCTTTCAACAAATGTAAAATTAATTGTATAAGAGCTTTTATATTTGCTTACAGCAAGTTAATAATAGAGGAGTCGTTGTCCTTGGTTCGTCTGTAAAATGATCAACTTGTGTTTCATTGTTCTGAAATAGCTTTTATTCTCACTTATCCAATTTCTTGGTTCATGCAAATGCATAAATATGTCACACAGAAGCTTGTCTCACTGCGTGTTCATTGGTATGTTCCCAGTCATACCTTATAGGGCAAAACTGTGGCCATGGAGGAGACCGAGATGAGAGTTCAGTTTGTCAGTATGATGGTGATTTCTTGTGAAACTAACATGACTGGGACTTACTTTGCCCACAGAAATATACGCTCTTTGAGAGCTTGTGAAAAGGCTGATCCCGCAGTTCTGGTCACACTGTCAGGGAGATTAAGGGAGGACAAAGAATATGGTCAAAAGGCTCAACCATCCTGTGTCATCCAGGCTGCTAACCCTTTACATAACCAACTTTTCAGTAAACAGGAATATTTCTGTCATACAACCACTTCCAGGTATGTTTCCCAGTTACCAAGCTATTGCATTACTTAACTGTCGTATCTGTCATAGACTATATTTCAGAAGCTTATGGAAGATGTCATTATGTCCTATGGATATCAAATCTCTACAGAGGTGGGTCTTCCCGGATGCTTCAGTACAATACTATTTTGTACCTTATATACAATTACTTCTCAGTGTACATAACCATATTTAGCACATTTGTGAGAAATCAATAAACTAACTGAGCTAAATAAAAAAATAACTTAAAATATGAGGCATATCGGACCATGCCACTCTACAACTTCAGCTAACTACTGTCCCCTGTCAGTCGGATCCTATTTGGCATTTATCCGGATACTGGATTTCAGACCTTAGGATTCATATCCTGACTGCATTACTGGAGAATTCGGAAATTAATGAAAACTCCACCCCTTCTGTGATGTGGGACATCACTAAGATATTCATTAAAGGTCAATATCAAACTTTGATTAGTAAGATAAGGAAGGATGATGAGTGACAGGTTCAAATGTTGGAAGCTACAAATAATAGCCTGGAGGCCCCCCATTATGAATCAAGGGATGATCGGGTACACAGAGACCTACAATCCATGTCTCAGGAACTTTTGCTCCATAGCAATGTATATGGATTTTAGGAGGATCTTTGCTGTATCACCTGCTTACCTGTATTTTGTGACAGTGCCAGCTGTTTGGATATATAGCAGACATTTTAGATAAATGTATGAAACAAAACTAACATGTCTAAGGAGAAATATTGCTGTGCATCATCTTATGATTTACATGATATCAAGGGAAATTTCTAGACGCATCAAGAAGGTGCCAGCCTTATCTTGTGAAATATTTGGTGGATATGGTGGGCATGTACAATTGTGTAACCAAGGTAATATTTTGTAGTTGGTTAACTATGGTTATATAACTATCTGTAATGGTCAATGATATGTGGCTTGTTTGTCATCTTGATTGCAGTGTCCTTAACATTATATGGGAAAAGGCATTGACTGGTGGTGTTCTGTTGCACTGGCCACCCCGTACCTTTGATGAACATGTGTAATACACTCTTATCTAATTTGTACCCATTTACAGCATAAACCAAACATGGTGAACAACTGTGCTCTTTGCACTCCATGCACTAATATGGTGCTCCTTCAGTGATCTTAAAGCCTCCCCCGTGTACACTGAATCTCACTGGACAATCTGATCCAAATGATAAGTGGGTCTAATAGTGCATAATCATACCCCAGGACCCGCAGTTCCACTTGTCACTGCCATCAGATATTCAGTTATGTTGGTTCATACGTGGGATAAAAAAACGCAAGCAGGGATCATAGCACAACCGTTTATTAAAGTAACACCCATATGGATTTTTATTCTACATATGAGCCTACATAACTGGATACCTGGAGGCAGTGACAAGTGGAACGGTGGGCATTGCGGAACCAAGCAGCAACAGCGAGCCAAGCTTTTCACTTCAATGAGTGAGTTTGATAACCTATTACATTAAGATTACTTTTGTACTGCAGCTGCAGCAATGTGTACTCATCCGTGTGACGCTATGGGGTTGATTTACTGAAGGCAAATGCACTCTGCACCACAAGTGCACTTGGAAGTGCAGTCGCTGTATATCTGAGGAGAAGATCTGAAATGAGGGGAATCCCTGCTGATTTTATCATCCAATCATGTGCAAGCCAAAATGCTGTTTTTTATTTTCCTAGCATGTCCCCCTCAGATCTACAGCAACTGCACTTCCAAGTGCACTTGCAGTGCAGAGTAGATTTGCCTTTAGTAAATAAGCCCCCCCCCCCCGTCTGCTTGTAGGTGTGCAGATGGTGAGGCAGTGAAAAAGTAGATCAACCTCCTGTTTTTGCAGACACCTGGCCGTCAGTGCAAAAAGAGCTAAGAGGATGCCAAGACTGAGTAAAAAACATTCTCCACTGGCCAGTGCACAAAAGAAAAGAGTACAAAGCCGCCATAGTGTAACTCGGCTTTAATATGGAAAAGTTAAAAACACTACAATGGTCAAACTCACATTGTGTGAAGATGGATACAGCATAAGGATTGCACTGTGGCTGCACTCCTATAACCACCTCAAGATCCCGACGGGGAAGGGGGAGCCATGGACGTTCAAACTAGCTGCCTGGATCCTGGCAGCACATCCGGGGCTATCCACCACCATTCTCGACATGCAGATCCTAATGCGCATGCACCCGATACAGCCGCGTTGCTCTCCAAGGACACACAAACTCACAGGAGCAGGATACAGGGGGGAAGAGAGTAAAGACATCACACATTTAGATTGTTAGGTGGCACTGCGCTGCCTAGTGAGGGATGATGATGTCCTCAGACTGGAGTGAGTACCTGATAAGATAATCTGATGTCAATTTATCCAGGGGGTGTGAGCTGCTGCCTCCACTAATATATGTCACACATACTGTATATATATGTCAAAGTAAAAATGAAAATGATTGTGGGGGCGCTGCTAGCAATTATGATACCATAGCCTTAAGAAAAACAAAAAAAAACAAAAACTTTAGATGAGACCCTATGGTAAACTTGCTGATGTAAAAGCTTTTTACTCCTCCAGACGAAGCCACGTTGGATGGTGGCGTAACATGTAGAGGTGAAGCCTGGCGGCAGTATCGTTTGAAGAACGCGTGAGATGATTGATTTTATGCTGTTTATCTTTGAAATAAATGTGAGTGAAATTTTAAAGGGGTAGTGTCGTGTGTTGTTGTGATATCTGATTGGACATACTGCACCATTAAAGTCATTTTTCTTACATGTCACCTGATATTGAGCACTTGGATTGCGGAAGAGATACTGCAAACAACAAACCCACAGCAGGACCCGAAGGGGTTAGGAGTTGCTGACAATCACTGGAGAAGACGCTCTAGCCCTCCGCAAGGGATTGTTATCATCTGAAATATGTAAGTACACATGTGGCTAGACCCAGTGGGGGTCGCAGTGTGAGGTGAGCCTCCAATTTATCTGGTGGTGGGCAGCACAGTGATACTGCACTTTGCAACATCTTTTATTTTCATGTGGCTAGGCCCAGTGGGGTCGCATTTTGAGGTGAGCCCCCAATTCACCTGGTGGTGGGCAGCACGGCGGAATTACACTCTGGTTATGAAGCATGCTATATATATACATGAACTGAATGAAAGGACTCATAAGCACAGTGTCTTTCTTGATTTTCTTCTCATCACCCAAGCAACAGCACTTTTATTTATCGTAATTGCACCTTGTAATACATTTATTGGTTGGAAAAAAGTGAACTATTATTCTAACTTAAATGTGAAACATTATTGTTTGCATTAGCACTTTAATATTTGTACTAGAGATACATGTTATTGGATGTTTTTAATGTTGGAAATACTTACCATAAGAATCAATTGACACATTGTTTATTAATGTATATATTATATATAGTAGATAAAATACCGCGCTACCCAATCAAGAATAAACTGAAGTTAGTGAGCAGCCAGCACAATCAGCATTAACATATACTGAACTCAAAACATACATCAAAAAAATGTGCAGCGCTTATGAACATAAAATACAACCATTAATTAAAGTGATAAGTGCATATAAAACCTTAATAGATGGACATAGATGCCCATAAACCATGAGCTAATGTTACAACCACCCTATAACATAAAACCCAAGTTTGTCCACCATTCGGGGACCATATTAGTCCAGATAATACATAGTAAGTGTATTAATTCTTGAGAGAAAAATCCACAGATATTTGGACATGAGCAATGTTCAGAGAAAATCCACCACCATGCAGAGTGAAACCACCACCAGATATGGATGAGGTACTCTTACCAGATGTTTCTGGTTAAATGCGCATAAACCAGATCAGGCACAGGCACCAAGGACATCAACCAGACTTAACCCACCGACATCCACGGAGCAGGATATGGACAGGAAAACACGTCATCCAAGCACCTCAAAAAGCCATACTCCGGATAGGAGAGAGGGGGGGAGTCCAGGTTGTATCACCGAGAACCTCAGCAGAAATAAATGGCTACATAGTGTGATACCGTTTTAACAGGAAAGGTTTATTAAAAAATGATTGCACTTACATGCTAAAAGTCTTGTATCGAGCACATGGAATTCCAAGCTTGCAATAGAGAATTGCAAGCTTGGAATACCAATTGTGTTTTTTCATGGCAAAAAAAGTTGGAAGTGACTGCACAACCTGAAGGTATGGACGTGTTACCTCCCCCCTCCACGCCCCAAGATGGTAGGGTGATGGATGTGGCCTCTGTCCGTCCCCCCACGAATGCACCTAAATCTAACAACAGATTTCCCACCCCTAAAGGCAGGGCCTTGGTGGGGAATGGTGGTCCCCCCAATCAACGTCAAAAACCCCATAATTTCAATAACAACAGAGGGAGGGGTCAGCAGAGGGGGGGCAAGTCTAGGCATGATGCCCCCTATCATTACCCCCCAAGTAGAATCAACGATGGACATGTTAGGTCATATTCAAGGGATGATCGATATGGGTCCCCTTCTCATTCAAGAGATAGACGTCCCATATATGGATCACATGGGTATGAGTTTGATCATCGACCCATGAGATCACCGATACAAACTTATAATAGGTTCTTACCATTCATCCATACTCGGAAGTCCCTGAGGATCTCAATTATTCTCCATACAATTATAATCAGAGGAGACCTGAGCCCTCACACGATTGGGGTTTTCCCAGGGAAGATTCCCACCCCGACAGGGGGGCAGATCAAAGAGAGGATCCAGTGGGGGCAGAAGAACACAGAGGAAAAAGGCCAAGGACCAAATAGGCCAAGGTATCTTTAATCACAGTCAAGCCAGCCAGTCTGATGATGAAAAATTAGTTCTTGACAAGGGACTAAAGTTCGTTCCCCCTAGGCATTTAAATAAGTTTAACACTTTTATTGACATTCAAAAATACATTCGTAAAGTCATTATACAGAAATATATAATGACAAATCCTCTAAACAGGAAAACTATTAATGTTTAAAATGGGATTGTTCACTCTGGCTTGTCCAACCCATCCCTTTTTAATCCCTCAGTACCGATAGCGCCGGCTGTCAAAACTTTCAAAGAAATGGTTTTAAGAGATCTTGAAAAAATTAGAATTAAACCTAATAAAACACAAGGTCCAGTTAGAGCTGGCTTAATAAGTTTATGTGAGAGGAAGGATCTCATCATCCGACCCACTGACAAAGGGGGTGGTATAGTTGTTTTCAGGGCTGGTCCAAGTATTTTTGACACCCTAGGCAAAACCTCATTTTGCCGCCCCCCTTGGCTCCACCCCTGACTCCACCCCCCTTTCCCTGCCCAGCCTGATCAGCGCCAATGAATTACAGCCTGATCAGCGCCAATCAAATGCAGCCTCACCAGCACCCATGAAATACCGCTTCCCCAGCGCCAATCAATACAGCCTCACCTGTGCCCATCATATACAGCTTCACCAGCGCCAATCAATACAGCCTCACCTGTGCCCATCAAATACAGCTTCACCTGTACCCATCAAATACAGCTTCACCTGTGCCCATCAAATACAGCCTCACGTGGGGGTGGGGGCGGAGGGGGGGTATTTGGCCGAACAATCAGTCACTATTTCTATATACATTTGCAAATGGCATGTGATAATACAATCTCATTATCTCAGTTAGACAGTGTCAGTTTTTGCATGAATCAATGCAGAGCAGCCAGTGACAGATCAACAGTGGCCAGGCGCCCCTAGGCAGCAGTGCGCCCTAGGCGACCGCCTACTCTGCCTAGTGGAGGAGCCTGCCCTGGTTGTTTTGGATAAAGCCGCATACCAAGCAGAGATGATGAACATTTTAGGGGATGCAGACACTTACCTTCCGCTCCAAGGTGATCCGACCTCTAAGTTCAGGAAGGGTCTGACATCTATTCTGGATAAAGGCCTGAATCAGAAAATCCTTAATAAGAAAGAGAGGGCTTATCTACTCCCTTTGGCTCCACATATACCAGTGTTGTATAGTCTACCTAAGATTCATAAGGACCCAGTTCACCCTTCCGGGCCGGCCAATTGTGAGCGGTATTGATTCCCTCACCTCTCGCATTGGCCGGTATATTGATGGATACTTGCAACCTCTAGTTGCTAAGACTCCATCTTACCTCAAGGACACAAAAGCTACATTAAAGCTCCTTGAGGGGGTGACAGTGGATGATAATACTTGGATGGCTACAGCTGATGTGGCATCGCTATATTCAAACATCCCACATAATTTAGGTCTGGCTGCCGCCAAGTTTTATTTGGCGAAGGATGATACTATACCCTCCATACAACAAGAGTTCATCCTAGAGCTACTTCAGTTCGCCATGAAGCATAATTATATGTGGTATGATGGGATCTTTTACTTACAGGTTAAAGGTGTAGCCATGGGGGCCAAGTTCGCTCCGAGTTTGGCCAATCTGTTTATGGCCAAATGGGAGGAGGACATCGTCTATGCCCTTAATAGGCATGAGTTGTGTTTGTGGGCCAGATACATTAATGACGTCCTCCTCCTATGGCATGGCTCAGGCCAATCCCTGCGAGACTTTTTTAACACTTTAAATGATAATGACAGAGGCATCTCCCTTTCTCTCACAATGAGCAAAACAGATTTAGTCTTTTTGAACTTATCTATGTTTAAGAAGGAAGATAAAATTGGCACTAAAACGCATTTTAAGGTTACTGACCGTAACGGATATATACCTTTGGGTAGTTGCCATTTTAGACCCTGGCTTGATTCAGTACCTCGCAGCCAAATGATACGTTTAAGGTGGAATTGTACTCTTGAGTCAGACTTTCTTTCACAGGCAGAAGCTCTTAAGATCAGATTTGTTGCTGAAGGGTACGAACCTAAGGAAGTGGACAGGGAGATTACTAAAGTCCAGGCAATAGACAGTGACCTACCTAGTATATCTCAGTCTAATACTGATAGGTTCAAATGGGCCTTCTTTACCACTTTTTCAAATGAACATAACAAGATTAAGAACATTTTTCAAAACATTGGGATATATTGAGAAACGACCCTGTACTAGGCCTATCACTTCCAGATAGAGCCAATATTATCTACAGAGGGGCTGCTTCCATCAGGAATCAAGTGGCACCAAATGTCATTGACCCCCCCTCAAAACCTTCTTTCTTTCGTGAACTTAAAGGTTATTTCCCCTGCAAGAAATGCAGGGTATGTCATAGTCAGTGAGGCTGGAAA
>BLSH010323971.1:405347-417661 GCA_018402905.1 Glandirana rugosa | reverse complement strand
TGGGACCCACCACCAAAATGCCCCCCCCCCCCCCCCGTTGTAGCTCCAACGTGTCGTCTTTCTCCAGTTCTGCCGCCGATGTGTTCTCCCTCCGGTCTTCTCCCTCTGGTAATGTGTTCTTCCTCGGGTCTTCTCCCTCTGCTGCTGTCTTGTCCGTCTGGCGATGTGTTCTTCCTCCGGTCTTCTCCAGAGCTGCTGTCTTGTTCGGTGCTGCTGTCTGTCTCCTCCTCCACCGACCCGGTCTTCCTCCGATGCTTGCTTCAGTCATTGTGTCATCTTTGATGTCTGCCAGCTCTTATGACATGGGGCGTGGCCATGGGGTGATGTCACCATTGGGCTTCACCCCTTGTGACGTCACATGCCGTCACTAGGGTCGGAGCCTCATGGTGACGTCACAGGATGGCCACACCCCATGTCTATATATTGTTAAAGGGGGCTTCCAGATTTTGATAAGCCCCCTGCACGCAGACCCCCACAACCACCACCCAGGGTTGACAGGAAGAGGCCCTTGTCCCCATCAACAAAGGGACAAAGTGCTTTGGGGTGGGGGGTGCAGAGCCTCTCCTGCTCCAAAGCACCCCCCCATCTCAAGGGCATGCGACCTGGTGTGGTATAGGAGGGGGGGACCCCATGCTGTTTTTCTTTGGCATGGGGTTTCCCCTCAAAATCCATACCAGACCAAAGGGTTCCACCTAAAGATCCTGAGAGCACAAGTCGGATCCGTTAAGATGATGTTCCAGACTTCCATTCAAATCAATGGGCTAAAATCATGCCCAAGTTGGACCAAAGTAATGCAGGAGGCATTTTTAAAGTCAGACCAGTTAAGACGGCTCTCCTAGGGACCCGTTGATTTTGACATGTCATGCGACTTGCGGTCTGGATGTCGGAGCACATGTCGGCCCTGAGGCAGGTTGATCTGTGTGGGCTTTCGAGTGTTTGTTATTCAGCAGATCTCAGGGAGTCCTGTGTTTATCTTTAACTGGCTTCTAACAAACGTGTGGATTTTCGAAACAAATACTGGGTCCATAGGACAAAAGAAAGGGAAGCAATTTTTAGTTAAGTTGTTCTTAAAGAGGAGCTCCAGTCTCCCCCCTACAAATACTTTAACTGCTGACTTTTATTATAACGACACTTACCTGTCCAGGGATCCAGCGCTGTCCTCACCCAAGATGATTCTTCAATAGGCTTCAGGTCCAGATGCTGGCATCCTAACTAAGGGAAACTGACAGTGAAGCCTTGCAGCTTCACAGTCGGCTTCCCACTGTGCAAGTGCGAGCCACGCTGCACTTTGTGAATGGTCCTGCAGTCTTCTGGGATTTGTGACATGTCTCAGAACAGAAAGCTGCAGGGGAAGGGGGGTAAACTTCTGCTCAGCTCAGAACCAGGTGCCCCCCCCCCCCAAAAAAAGTACCAATTATTAAAGAGGAGGGGGGAGGATGCAAACAAGTGTAACTTCCCCTTTTGGATGAAGTTCCGCTTTACTAGCACCTTCATTAGCATGAGATTTTCTAACTACAATTGCCAACAATTATTATCTAATGAATAAACACTTAGGTGTAGTTTATCTTAATATCTAACACTGTGATCCAAACCTTGACCTATTGTGATATTAAATTATAGTTTGAAAACTGTAGCTTCTAAAAGGGAACATCCACCTAAAACTGATATATTGGGTCGGTGCCTGGACTGAATCTGTAATGATTTTTTCACATCTCTGGGACCTCCATAGCGAGACCTTTGTGCTCAAACCCAAATTTATTGGGTTTTCTGCTTGTTTTACATTCTAGAAAGGGCAGCAAGCTGGGTCTCCAGCTTGGCAAAGATGGCTGAGAACTTAGGGGAGGAGGGTTTGGTTACCATAGTCTCCAAGAGGTGTGTATAATAGGCAATGTCACTGACTGCCACGATGCACGCAGCACTAAAACTGCACTTCTGAGTTAACTTAGTGTTTAAAGATTAATCATCAGGGCACAGTGTTAGTTAATTTGTTTTACACCACTGTCTGTATACAGTTATCATGTTTTTTTTACCAATTTCTTGTAATCACTATGATCATATTGGGGATTCAGTTTTTAGAGGTGCAGAACGAACAATGCAAAAGTTAGATTGGCAGTCATGTTCTACATTCATGTGTTCAGATAATTCATGGTGACATTGATACATGCTACACATGCCTAGTTATGCCTATTCATAGTTTTATATACTGCATTCACAACTTTCCAATGATAGTTTAGAGTGACATACTGGTAATATAAGACAATGACACTTTTTCATTTCACCTATTAAGTTTGTACTACCGATTTTGGCTTCTTTAATTGTCTATTTTTGTGTAAATGAATGAACAGCCCCACAAACAATGTTACTACTGTGTAGACTTTTTAACCTCTACAAATGTTAAGTCTTCCAAATATTCACAGCAATCTTGAAGAACCCCCAGTGTGCTCTATATGCCAAATCATTCCAGTTTGATGAGAACAGGAAAATTGTAGGGTCTTCTGTGCATGGCACTGTAAGCATCAATTTTCAAAGCACTGAATCCTAAAAGGTCATCTATAGCCTGCTGTTTATAGCAATTCCTCCTATGTCTTGTTTATATCTCAGCCTCCATTCCTCCTCCCCTACTGAAAATAAATAAATCACTGTCTTTTTTCCTTAATTTTTTTCTTGTTCTTCTTAAGCTCGGAAGCGATTGACTAGTACGTGGGTCCAGACCTGACAAAAACGATTGGCTGGAGGACTGACATGTTTTGATAAAACCGCACTTGACAGGCAAAGGGGTGGGAGGAAGAAATGGGCAGCAGTGCCCCTGCCCGTCATAAAATGCCAGCTCCCCCTCTCATGTTCTTCTGTGCCCTGTAAGTGTATCCTGATTGGGGTGGGTGGCAGTGGGAAGATTTCCATGTTATGCTGAGTGTGAAGGGGGGACAGTATGGAAAGAGCAGATATTTAAGTTTGTGACATGTGTCATGGGCTCAGCCATTGAGACAGTGCAGCGTGATGTACTAGGACATGACATTAGCGGAGCCATCCATGCTAGCTCCAGGACATGTGGAGTTTGGTGTGTGTCACATTGAATTCACATCAGGGCACATCCAGAGGAAAGGGAAAGAAAAAAAGGTAGAATGGACGAAGGATGCAGCATTAGCTGATAAAAATTTAACATAAAAAGAAAGTTTTATAAATTTGCTGCATTAATCTGCAAGCAATTAATTGTAGTGCATATGTATCCCATATCCTCATATTAGATCATGTCTACACATGATAAATATGAGTCATTAAGACATTGCATTTGAGAGCGTAACACATTAAAACAGTGTTTTTTCCTTTTTTTTAAAAAAATCAATAACTGTCGATATTCAAAAGGACATCCAGCTAATGGACATATTGCTCATATATGTCTTGAGCTTTTTTCTTCTACTGATATTATTTCCCCTCTGCTTCCCAAGTTCCCTGTTTGCAATTTAGGAAGACAAGCACCAGCTGACTTCTGTTTAGGTCTGATTCCAGCCACATGTGTACAAGGACAAGTACAGTCATTGTGAGGTTCATTTGACTCAATTTGTTACATTGACTAAATTCCTTCAACCTGCCGAGAGTAGGGCTGAGTGTACTAAAACATAGCAATAGGATTTCATTTCATACCTTTATGCCTTAGGCTGGCCACACATTATTAAATTTTCTTGTAGATTTACCAAAACCATATAATATGAGGTCAAACCTGAACACTTGTAATTTGTACGCAATCAGGCTGGCCCTTGCACTACATAGTTGAAGGTAAATCTGAAGGAAATTGAATAAGAAAATTGTATAATGTATGGCCAGCCTAAAGCCTTGTACACACGGTGCGACGGTCGTACGACCAAACGGACCAAATTGTATGTTGGCTGATGTATCTCGCGTGCTGACATGCACTAAGCGATTGTACAACCAAGCCGAACGTGGTGACGTGTTACGAGCGTATAAAGAGGAAGTTCAGGTGCATGTAATTTGTGAATTAGGAACGTAGGTTTACACGAACAGACACTTCCGAGCGTTCCTGACTTCTGAGCATGCCTGTTTTGCATGTACAACTTGTTGGACCAACTTCTCTGTACACGCGGTACACCGGTCGTACTAAAGTTTTCTAGTTTGCTCATCCAACTTCTGTTTTACGACTGTCGTACGTTGGCTATTCTAATCGCACGTACTAACAGTCGGATGATCGTACAACAAGCTGTTGTACAACCGTTTTCATACGACCATCGAACCGTGTGTACGGGCCTTTAGTCTAAAAATATGCAAAGGGTAGTAATACATAGCAACCAACCCCTCTTCTTCAGTAATCTGCTCTAATGGGCATTGCAGGTAAATAACATATCATTTTTGCTCTAGTATTGGATTATTGAGAAACTACATAAAATGTATATGGAGCATGCAGATTATATGTAAAGTACATAATAAATAGTGCTTGCAAAATTTGTAATATTTTTATGCATTTTCATACAATAAAATATATAATAAAAATTTAATAATTTAAGTTCATTTCAATTGGGTAGGAAAGTAAGGTAAAGCAATGTGCAAATTAGCAGGATCAGAAGCTATCAGAAGTCATCTGCCACTGATTGTGTTCAGTAAACTAAAATGCAGTTTAATTTCATGATTTACTATAGTCTGAGAAAATTTGCTTTTGTGGTATTGAGAAAATTAGCTTGCCCACAAAATATTTAAATGATGGTACAGCTAATCAAAGACAGGTAAGGGCAATACATGTACTACCTGCCTATGTAACTAAGATATATGCAGTTATGCTGCACTGTTTGCATCCTTTCCAAGTGTGCAGATTGTTGCCTGCATATTTCTTATTATATGAGGAGGTTTCAAATACTCCTACTAAAATTAGAAAAAGTAATTGCCTGTTGCACAGAACAGTGATATTGCATTATGTAGTGTTATTAAAGCCTCATAAACACAGTGCAATGGCACCTCATCCCTTTAAAACCGAACACATATGGATTACACAGGTTCTCTGGCTGATTAAGGTGGTAATTAAACTCACTTGGTTGCCTTACCTGCATTCAATTAGCTTCAGAACCTGTGTAATTCATATGTGTTTGGGTTTAAAGGGATGAGGTGGCAACCCTACCGAATGGGCCAAGTCATATGTTGGCTGATGTATCTCACGTACTGACATGCACTAAGCGATAGTACAACCAAGCCGAACATAGTGACGTGTTATGAACATATAAAGATGAAGCTCAGGTGCATGTAATTTGTGAAGTAGGAACGTAGGTTTACACGAGCTGAAACTTCTGAGCATGCGTGTTTTGCACAGTACAACTTGTTGGACAAACTTCTCTGTACACATGGTACAACCACTTGTTGGTACAACCAAAGTTTTCTAGTTTGCTCATCCAACTTCTGTTGTACGACCGTCGTACATTGGCTCTTCTAATCGTGCATACTAACAGTCGGATGATCGTACTATGAACCGTTTTCATACGACCGTCGCATCGTGTGTATGGGGCTTTAGTCCATCCAAAACCCAGTCTCTAGAATTGATAAAGACGGACGCAGGCAGATTTTGCGAAAGTGTATCTCATGTTGCGCAGCATGCGCCAAATTCACATACCTGTCTAGAACGTGTACATGATTTTTTTGGCACATAGTGCGCCACTTTTAGAATTCGCACACAATTCGAGACACTTTTGCAAAATCTGTCTGTGCCAGTGTCTCTCTGTATGCCAAAAGAGAGTTAGTCTTAGGCCCCTTTCACACTGAGGCGCTTTCCTAGCTTTTTTGTGAGAAAAATAGCACTTCTAAAACGCTGCCCATTAATTCCAATGTACCTATTCACACTGGGGCGTCACACTGGTGCCGCGTTTAAAAAGTCCTGCAAGCATGATTTTTTGTGCTTATTCTGAGCGCTAAAAATAGCGCATTAAAAACGCCCATATACATTGAAATGAATGTAAAGCGCGTCAAAAGCACCAGCAAAATGCCCAGAGGTTGTGGAAAGGTCAAAATACCAGGAAGTAAACAGCATGTAATGTAGGGAGATGTGCTATTCATTTAATGCTAGCGCTTCAAAAGCGCTTGAAAAACGCCTGGGCGTTAGCGCTAATTATAGTGCTAACGCTGGAAAAATGCGGGAAAAAATGCGGTAATAACGCTTGATGTTTTGCACATGTTTTTCAAATGCCTCAGTGTGAAAGTAGCCTTAATTGGCTCCATTTTCATAAGATACAAACCATCTTTATTTTATTTTGATTTAGAAGCATTCACTGTATCACAAAGCAAAAGCGGCACATTCTAGAACTGCCTAAATTTGGTGAATGGGTCGCTGTCAGAACCAAAAGCGTCACAAATGCTTCATGAATTTTGCTCAATACATTAACAAAAGGGACTAACGCCACGATAGTGGCGTAGCAGCTTTAGTGAATTCTCCCCGGTATTATTTTGTAAAAATATACAGCCAGGTGTTAAAGAAAGAAAGAGTCTTATTATATCAGGTGCCATGCACCTGCAGGCTTTAGTGATGTCAGGCATGCACTGATTGCATCACACTTTTACTGTTCATAGGGTGAAGAGAAACCCCGCTTTTTACTGGTCAATTTGTTATTAAAAACTACCTTTCCATTTGTGTACAGCTGCTTAAATGTTCTATAAGGCTCCTTTCACACCGGGGCCGTCTGAGCGCTAGCGGTAAAGCACCGCTAATTTGTGGCGCTTTACCGCTTGTTATAATGGCGCTGCTATTCAGGCGGCAGCGGTGCGCTTTTAATTGTGAAAGGGGTCAAATTGTAAAAAAAAAAATCAAGTGTGGCAATCTGTACAATTTTGGTACATGCAATTTCCCTAATAATCTCATATTCTGATTCTGTGATTGACTCATTGCTTTTTCTGAAGTCTTCACTGAGTTACAATGGATGTCCAAGCATTAATTGCTATTTTTATAATTGCTCTGTAGGCCTTTTCTCTACTAAAGGGATGCAGATCCTGCAGTTTTTATTAATGCAGCACTGACCTTGCTCAGGTGGTTTTAATGAAGGCTGACCCACCCATCCAGCAATCAGTGATACAAAGAGCATTTTCTTCTGAACAGAGAGACAGGTATGAATCTGCAAATAGTTTGCAATATATACAGTATATTATAATTTTATAATTATAGTTAACCTAGAAAATTTGTACTTAAAAGTGCCCATGCATTTGGGAGAGCAGTGATTCACACAGATTCAGTTTAAAGCCCCTAATGGTTGGCTATATGTGGAGCATTGCAGAGAGCTTTATATACTTGGGATGTCCACTATTACAGCCATGTAAATGGAGAGTGCAGGGACAGAAAGATGGATGAAGACGAGCAGAGGCTGGTGCTGGCTCTTCATACAGAAAATAGAAGTAATGGCAGGTTTCCTAACCTGTGGATTAGCTGATATGTCTGACAGTCAGTCAGCTCCTGTTGGGCCCACACATGAGCACCATTGGACTGTCACGTCATGTTTATGGGTACCTTAAGAAGTTTTATTGTTACATAACCTAGCTCTGGGACAGATTTGAGATTTTACTCAACTACAAGATAACAGTTGTCGTGAGCAGCACAGGCCTTCTCTATAATTTCAACATGTGTACTTGATGAGAAACCATATATTGCATTTCTTAAATGGGTACTATCACTATTTTATATGTTTTTTGCTTTTATGTGTATTGTTGCATTTCCTTTTTATTCTTGATTAATTTTGTAAAAACCAATGTACAATGCCATTTTCTTTGCAGATCTTAAACAATACATGCACCCTGTTTTTTAATGTGTATTTTTTCTGAGTTTAAATGTCCTTCTTATTAAACTGCCTCTGCTCACAAAGCTGTATAGAAAATCATACCAGACAGTGCAGAGGCTGGGGCAAGACTAGGGTTGCCACCTCATCCCTTTAAGCCCGAACACATATTAATTCCATGGGTTCTGTGGCTTATTAAGGTGGTAATTAAACTCACTTAGTGCCTTATCTGCATTAAATTAGCCTCAGAACCTGTGTAATCAATATGTGTTCGGGTTTAAAGGGATGAGGTGGCAACTCTAGGCAAGACATTCATAATACATATACTAGCAGCGGATCTAAATATGAACTGTGAGTCATTCTATACATAGCAGTAACCTATTTCCGGTATAGCTTTTAAAACACGTTTTGTGAAGTAGCAGCAAATTTGTACCCTTTGCTGTGTTTGTGCTGTGCAACATTTACCAGCAGGGCTTACAGGGTTAAAGGAATTAAGGCACCAATAGTTGCATAAAAGCACCGAGACAATTTCCAGGGTGACATATTGCATTGTGACAGTGACTGTCATTCTTAGTTAATCACTGTTGAAACGTCCTGCATCCCCTGCTCTTGAAAAGCTGGACTTCTGAAATAATATACTGTATCGGAACGGCAGGGATCAAAGAGATGGGAAAGTTCTCTCTGGACATCTGGCTCATACCTTGAAGGGGCGCCACAATCCTAGAGTCAGCTGTTTTAAACACTTATCAGCTTTCCTTTATTTTTTTGAGCCAGCTACTTTTATTAAACCTGATCTTATACCTGTAGGATGTTTCAGTTTTGAAAACATGTTAGCAATTTGTTGGAGCAAAAAAAAAAAAAAAAATCAGTTTTATCATATGGAAATGGCATCCACATTGCAGCAGACCAGTTAAAGGTGTGGTTAATGTTGACTGTTCTACTAGCCGTGTGCTTTTATTGTTGATAGAAACCAAACCATGAATTACTTGTGTTTTTTTTTTCTATGCCTCTGAATGCAGTTGCTTGTTAGCTAATGTGCCCATGCACATGCAGGCGTAAACATAATGCCCCAACCTCACATTTATGGAGTAGCATACTTGCACTTTTTATGCATAAAGTATGTCAGTGCATTCTAGTGGCTGGAATAGATGTATATTCTATCCAATAGAATGTGTTTACATGCATACATAGCAGAGTGACCGCAAAAAAAAAAGACCAGGTGGTCCATTGAGCTGCGGTTGTGTAGATTAACCACGCCCTGAAATTGGTTCACAAAACGCAGTGCGATTCGCAGAATCGGATTGCATGGGTGTGAACACCTATGCGATCTGATTCTGGTGAAGCAGAAAAAATGGTCCTGTACGTTTTTGGGGCGGATTCGATGCAATTTGAGCTTTATCCATCTGTATTTACTTACTGCAACTTATAACATCCAAGTGAAAGATATAAAATAAAATAATAAAAATACAATTTTATATACAGAATAGAATAGGTAGAAAGAGGTAGAGGGCAAAAAGGAATTATGCCCAGGGAAGAGGGGGTAAAACAGGATTTACAATGACAGGGAGTCAGTCCACATCGGTATAGGGTAAGTGAAGAGATCCATGCAGGAGAACTGTCAATCAGATGAGGAAGGGTACAAGCAACAGTGCAATGTAATTACAAATGAGTAACATCCTATAGCATAAGACTCAAGGGAGAGCGGACCTAGTGCGAAGAAAAGAAAAAGAAATTTAAAAAAATTAAAAAACAGAATCACTGAGTTGGAAAAAAGATCACCCCCTTGTGTCAGTATTTTGTTGAACCACCTTATGCTTTAATTACAGCCTTTAGTGCTGGTTGACACTGATGCGGTGCGAACCTGCTGCGGATTCTGCAGTGCATCCAAATCGCACCACGTTCATGCGAACTGCTGCAGGTGTGTATATTAACCACGCCCTGAAATTGGTTCACAAAACGCAGCGCGATCCAATCTGGTGCAGCAGAAAAAATGATCCTGTGCGTTTTTGGTGCGGATTCGATGCAATTTGAGCCATGCAGAATAATGGCTCAAATTGCACTGCCATAGAACCGCATGTGATTTGAACAGGAATACGCTGCGATTCCTGTTCAAAAACACATGTGGTTCCAGCACGGCATAGCGTGAACCGGCACTGAGCCTAAGGCTGCATTCACATCTCGATATGGTGATTTGACAGCGCTGATATATGAATGGCAAAGCGTGGTACACATATTTGAGATGCCATTCAATTGAATGACAGCTCAAAACGCGGTGCGGGTCTGCCATGATTGTCGGGCAATAAAGCATGCTGCAGTCACTGCAACACGCATCGTGAGACGCATGTCGCCCCGAAGTAACTCCTGAAATAATTTTGGGCAAAATGCGTCTCACGATGCGTGTTGCCGCGATTGCAGCGCGCTTTATTGCCCAACAATCACAGCAGACTGGCACCACGTTTTCAGCTGTCATTCAAATGAATGACATCTCAAATATGTGTACCGCACTTTGCAATTCATATATCAGCGCGGGCAGATTTGCCGCAAATCTGCCCGCGTTTCAATACGCTGAGATGTGAGTGCAGCTTAACTTTGCACTGTAGTGATGGTTCACAGTGTGCCATATCATACCTTTGTTGTAAAGTTTGCATGTGTTATTGAAAAAAAAGATTTTTGCACATTGAAACAAAACTGTAAGGACCCTTTAGCAGTTTATAGAGCAAGAAGGAAGCGACTAATAGGTTATATACTAAATATATTTGTTTTGTATTGTACAATATGTGTTTGTTCAAGAAAGCAGGATGGTCAGAACAGCAGAGAAGAGATTTTTGACCTTAGTGTGCCTTTAGAAAGTTACTAACCTGCAATATCACTAATGTGAATTTGAGCAATTGAGCACAACCAAAAAAAGTGGACTGTGACCTATTTACACCAATATTAGAAGCCACAGGTATATAGCCTTGTTGTCATACGGAGATAAAATTGCCTTCTAACCAACATTCCCCTGGACGTAGCGACAGATTTATAATTTAGAACATCTGTTCTCCCCTTGTTTTCAGGTTGCTTTTCCCCTTGTCCCTCCTCATGTTATATTAAGTTTCCTGACATTCTGCAGGAGTGTTGTATTGTACAAAATGCATCATTTTGTTCTGTATTGAAATGGCGTGTAGTCTCATGCATTAATAAACACGCAATTAATAATACATAGAGAAAATATATTGCATTTGCACATTTGGCAAGAAAGCAGTGGAGAAAGCTAATGCAAAGAGAGCTTTATGCCTGAACAGCAATTGGGCGCTTTTTGATAAGTTTGCCCTGAGATGCACAAATAGAATTTCATACAAATAGATTTAGTGGGTTGTAATTCCGTGAGTGAATGTTCCCTCAGGAGCAGAACAAAAAATATCCTATTAATTATTTCCCAGGGACTAGATAAATGTTCGTACTAATTATATTACAGGCTTAGCTTTCTGACACTTAAAGGTTATTGGTATAGAGGAAGCATCTTTTTCTTAAGAGTCTGAAGGAAAAGGCTCAGGGCATTGCAGAAAGCTTATGCAGGGGCAGAGATTTGGCTCATTTTAACAACAATTATATGGTAATGAGAAGGTAGGTGTCTTTTTTAGAGTGAAATCATTTTTTCAACCACTGTTACTATTTTTCATTTTAAACACAATTTGTATGAAACAAAATTTAACAGGATTCAAGATTAAATATTTTAGTATTTTGGAAGAATATCAAAATGTATTTTAAAAAAAGCTAACAAACAATAGGCACACGCTGCCAGCTGTCAGTTTGTAGTATACCTACAATGACCGCATATATTCTGCACAGCAGTCATAAGGTTTCCAATTTATGTACAGTTGTGCACACATTTACATGGTGAATAGTATTAGTAGCTTGTTTGCATAATTACGCAACCACTTCAGCACCGGGAAGGATTTACCTCCTTCCTGACCAGAGCACTTTTTGCGATATGCCGCTGCGTCACTTTAACTGACAATTGCGCGGTCGTGCAATGCTGTACCCAAACAAAATTGACGTCCTTTGTTTCCCCACAAATAGAGCTTTCTTTTGGGGGTATTTGATCATCTCTGCGGTTTTTATTTTTTGCGAAATAAACAAAAAAAACGTAAATTTTGAAAAAAAAACTCTTTTTTACTTTTTGCTATAATATCCAAAAAAAAAAAAAAAAAATGTACAAAAACAAATTGCTTCATCAGTTAAGGCCGATATATATATTCTTTTACATATTTTGGTAAAAAAATCCCAATAAGCATATATTGATTGGTTTGCGCAAAAGTTATAGCGTCTACAAAATAGGGGATAGATTTATAGCATTTTAATTGTTTTATTTATTTATTTTTTACTAGTAATGGCAGCGATTTACAACGGGACTGCGACATAGTGGCGGACAGATTGGACACTTTTTTTGGAACCAATAATATTTATACAGCCATCAGAGCTAAAACTAGACACTGATAACTGTCACTGGCAGTGAAAGGGTTAAACACTAGGGGCAATCAGGGGGTTAAATGTGTTCCCTATGTGCTGTCTCTTATACAC
>BLSH010323971.1:379837-396735 GCA_018402905.1 Glandirana rugosa | reverse complement strand
TTCTTACAACGTTGTGTATAGTCCAGTCGAGTCCAGAGTATAATGTGAGTCGAGGGACGAGTTAAGAAACATAACACACTGTAGTCTAGGGGCAGGGGACAGAAGACCTCGATTTATTACGACACATTTAAGACATGAAACTTCCAGACATTTACTTTCTCCCGACGTCTGTTTGTCCATGTCGAATACATCATTCTAAATAACTAAGGGGCACATAGTGGACTCCGATTCGTGAATTTCACCAACAGTTGGACACTGTTGGTGAAATTGGATGTCCATTCGGATCTTATTCCGAATGGACCTCCACAAACACTGCATATCTCCTGAACCGTGCAGGTTTGGGAGATATGCAGTGCACCTCCAGGTAAGCCTTATTCTAGGCTTACCTGTAGGTTAAAGTGGTTGTCACAGGTTGACAACCACTTTAAGTGCTTAGCCTCAGGTGATACACGGGGAATCAATAAATCTTACTACATAAGCTGTACCTGTTTGTCTGCAGCCCTCTTTCATTTACAGACCTTCAAAGTACAGAATTTACACAGCATTATTTAGCTCCAGAAGACAGGGGACGGGGATCTGATGTCACACAATACAAAGAATTGAGCAGGGAGCTGAGTGTAATATGAGACCTGAGCTGACCTGATATGTGTTGCAACATTCTTCCTATTTCTGATCTAGTCATGATTCCTTTGTCGATGGCCTTCATTCTGGCTTTCTATTTGGTGTTGTGAGTACATTAACTTGCTGAATGTGGACCACTCTCTGATTAACTCTGCATATGAATGGGTGCTTCTCTGCATCTTTTGTGTATTGACCCCTAGCCAAGGCACTGATCCTGGCTGCTATTGAGCAATGGTTTTCTGATTTGTAGAATTTCAAGAAAACATTGCTGCTTACTTCAATTTGTGCTCTTGAGAAACCCACGGGGCTGAAAATTAGGATATCTAGCTTATTATAGCTTATCATTGGGAACAATGGGGAACAACTGAGAATGGTTTGTTTTAAACTTTTTCTTTTTAGCATTTCTTCAGTTGCTTCCTGGTTTCTGACCAGAGGCATAACTAGAACCTTCAGGGCCCTGGTGCAAGAAACCATGAAGGGCCCCCCGAGCTCTGGCCTTTGCCCTTCCCTCAGAGACCTTCCCACTGATCCCAGGACCCTTCACGGTCCCGCAGCGGATGTCTTTCATTTGTTGTGCAGCGGACCCCCTTCCGGCAGTCTTTTGCCTCGCCATGGTGGTGAAACGCCAGGGCCCAGTCGCAAGTGTGATTTTGGCAATCCTGGTTGTTTCGCCAGTGGTGCCAGTGTAGACTGTGAATAGTGTCAGCAGAACAGTGGATAGGGTCAGTTGTTTTTAATTTTTGATATTTTTTTTTTTATTTACCATTTTATTTTATTTAACAATCTTATTCTTTATTATTTTTTTTTACAATTTTTTTTAGGAGCTTTGCTGAGATATCAGGTGTCTAAACAGACCTCTGATGTTTTTTACCTTTGAGACTGAGAAAGGAGATTGAGGACACAGCCCTCAATCTCCATCTCTGCTGCTTCAGCTGCACAGAATGAATGGACAGGAATAACTCTGTACAGAGCTTCTCATTCGTTCATGGTACCGATCCCTGTGCCCATTCAGAAAAGGAATGGGGGAGTAAATTACATATTTCCTGGCCCCTTCCCCTGTACTCCATCCTGAAAGCATCCCCCGCAGCAGCCGGTGGGAGAGGGGATGGGGGATGCTGGTATCGCTGTGGGGGAGCGATGACCGGGGAAGACAGGAAACAAGTAACATGGATACAGGGCCAGTGCAAAGATTTTTGTCTACACAGGCGAAGGTGCATTTTGCCACTCCCCCTTACCCACCACCATCCTCCTGTCAACTCCGCCACACATAGTAACACACCTCTTGTATCAGAGTGCCTCAATCTGGATGAAGGAGCACAGGGGGCACCTTCAGTTGGGGGGGGTGTTAAATGTAGCAGATTTAAATACACTGACAAATTGAAGCAAAACTCCAGCTAACACGTTTATAATCAGTTACAGCAAACAGTTTTTTTTTCTTTTTGGGATAAATGTTTTACATAAAAGCTAATCACTTTAAGCACCCCTGCCAGTGGGAGATGGTTTGTCATATCCCTCTAACTGCTACATCTGCAGGAGAGTTTGTTCTGCTGAAAGATAATAGACTTATTGGCCAGATCACCAGATGAAAATAAAAGAAAGTATAAACAAGAAAACGAATGTAGCCGCCCTATCTAAGAAGGGTAACTGGGCAGTGTGATGGGAGGGGCACAGTGTGATGGTGGGACTGTGTGACAGAAGGGGGCAGTGGAGTGGTGAGAGGGGTTTTCAGTGTGGCGGGAGAGGTTTGCAGTGTGACAGAAGGGGGAGAGAGTGACAGGAGGAAGGCAGTGTGATGGGAGGGGGGTGGCAGTGTGATGGTAGGGCTTTGTAGTGGAAAGTGGCAGTCAGTAGGACACCTGGACACTCTATACTCACTGGGCATAGTATTATTTTACAGTATTTTAACCATTTGCTGACCACCTTGCATGCATTTAGCGCGGCAAGTTGGTTCCACCACGCAGATCGCCATCTATAAACAGCGATACGCACAGCCGCAGTGGCGAGCGTGTGCCGGCGGTGGCACACTCTTGTACCCGCCGCACGCTGCGTGAGTGTGGCTGCGGGTCGGGCGGACTCGGTGTCCGCCGCCGACTCACGATCACTTTCTACAGAGGAAGAACGGGGAACCGCCGATGTAAACACAGCGGTTCCCCATTCTGACAGGCGGCATTACAGTGATTTACTGATCCCTGTCATTGGGATTAGTTATATCTGTCATGCCCCTGCCAGCCCAGCCCCCCACACAGTTAGAATGCAGTGAGGGAACACACTTAACCCCTTGATCTCCCCTTAGTGTCAACACCTTCATTACCAGTAACATTTTATACAGTAATCAGTGGCTATTTTTAGATCCAATCGCTGTATACATGTCAATGGTCCCAAAAAAATGTCCGATCTGTCCGCCGCAATATTGCAGTCCCGATAAAAATTGTAGATCGCCGACATTACCAGTAAAAAATAAATAAATAAAAATGCCATAGATGAATTCTCATGGTTTGTAGACGCAATAACTTTTTGCGCGAATCAACCAATAAACGCTTTTTGCAATTTTAATCATCAGAAATATGAGGAAGAATCTAGATCGGCCTAAACTGATATATAAATTTGGATTTTTTTGGTTTTTTTTGATATGTATCATACCAAAAAGTAAAAAATATTGGGGTTTTTTTCGCTCTTTTTTTGTTTATAGTGCAAAAATAAAAACCGCAGAGGTGATCAAATACCACCAAAAGAAAGCTCTATTTGTGGGGAAAAAAAAGTCAATTTTGTTTGGGTACAGCGTCACATGACCGCGCAATTGCCAGTTAAAGCGACGCAGTGCTGAATCACAAAAAGTGCTCTGGTCAGGAAGGGGATAAATCCTTCCGGGGCTGAAGTGGTTAAAAATTGTGTTTGTGGCTTACCAGGAGTGGCCTCAGGGCAGGGAGCATTTCTCCTATCACAGCCTTGAGGCAAGAAGCGTCAGCTGGAGTTGGGGGATGGAGCTGGGAGGCAGAGCTGGCGGTCCGAAGTATGGATGGCTGCTTGCCTGTCTTGTCGTCAGCGTGGATATATCTAGCACCTGGCTGGATAGGAGGGGCAGTGGGGAGGCATATAGGAGAACCGGTCTCGTCCATTTTCCTCCTGGCTCCTGCAAGGCTTTAAGCTGCTGCAGGAGCGGGATGGGTTTTTCTATATGCCGCCCTGCCAGCCCTCCTATCCTGATGTAGACAAATGTGACAGGGGAGCCGCACAGGCCCCTGCAGCATGGTTCTGGGTCGCAATTGTGACCCCTATAGTTTTGCCACTGTTTCTCACCTAGGCCACAATCATGGCCACTCGCCATCATCTGAAGTAGGGTGGCCTGTCTTAGCTAGGCACCTCCTCCACATGCCTCTGAAGGGGGGTGACCTGTCTTAGCTAGGCACACCCTCCTACATGCCTCTGAAGGAGGGTGGCCTGTCTCAGCTAGGCACACCCTCCTACATGCCTCTGAAGGAGGGTGGCCTGTCTCAGCTAGTCACACTCTCCTACGTGCCTCTGAAGGAGGGTGGCCTGTCTCAGCTAGTCACACCCTCCTACATGCCTCTGAAGGAGGGTGGCCTGTCTCAGCTAGGCACACCCTCCTACATGCCTCTGAAGAAGGATGGCCTGTCTCAGCTAGGCACACCCTCCTACATGCCTCTGAAGGAGGGTGGCCTGTCTCAGCTAGTCACACCCTCCTACATGCCTCTGAAGGAGGGTGGCCTGTCTCAGCTAGTCACACCCTTCTACATGCCACTGAAGGAGAGTGACCTGTCTCAGCTAGGCACACCCTCCTACATGCCTCTGAAGGAGGGTGGCCTGTCTCAGCTAGGCACACCCTCCTACATGCCTCTGAAGGAGGGTGGCCTGTCTCAGCTAGGCACACCTTCCTACATGCCTCTGAAGGAGGGTGGCCTGTCTCAGCTAGTCACACCCTCCTACATGCCTCTGAAGGAGAGTGACCTGTCTCAGCTAGGCACACCCTCCTACATGCCTCTGAAGGAGGGTGGCCTGTCTCAGCTAGGCACACCCTCCTACATGCCTCTGAAGGATGGTGGCCTGTCTCAGCTAGGCACACCCTCCTTCATGCCTCTGAAGGAGGGTGGCCTGTCTCAGCTAGTCACACCCTCCTACATGCCTCTGAAGGAGAGTGGCCTGTCTCAGCTAGGCACACCCTCCTACATGCCTCTGAAGGAGGGTGGCCTGTCTCAGCTAGGCACACCCTCTTACATGCCTCTGAAGGAGGGAGGCCTGTCTCAGCTAGGCACACCCTCCTACATGCTTCAGAAGGGCAGATGGATTGCAGGAAGAAAATGGTACATGAATCATCTGCCCTTATTGTAGATGGCCACAGCTAGAACAGCTAGGGGGTGCTTTTCAAAGTGATTTGTCCCGCCGTCTTCTGGGACCTGTGTGTGTCCCAGAAGGCAGTGGGGGAAGGAGGAGGGGCCAGACCTACTCGTAGATCTCCACAACAGTCTTACCTGGAAGTGGGAGCTGGTGCATGTCACAACCAGGTACTCCCTCCCCCCAAAAATGTGCCAGTGAAGGGGGGCGGGTGCGAACAAGTGGAGTTTGCCCTTTTGGGTGGAGCACTGCTTTAAGGTGTAAAGGCATCCTTTCATAGACTGATACCATCCCACTAAACAGCACAACAAGAGGCTGATTTACTAAAATATTTAAGATATTTCACACAATAAATTGTGTGAATATTCACTTCAAATAATCAATCATGTGCAGATGTAATAAGTAAAGGATTTTCTTTTTACATGATTGGATAATTTATTACACAATGTGGAGTGTGAACCCTTCTTAAAGACTCACAGTTTTTGTTTAATGTGAAAAACCTTTTCTATTGCAGCTGCCCCCAGAGCCCCCCCCCCCCGTTTACTTACCTGAGCCTGATCATTCCCTGGAGACAAGCACACCCGTTCCAGCCGTTGTTTCGGGTCCTCATTGGATAGATTGATAGCAGTGTAGCCATTGACTCCCGCTGCAGTCAATAAAATCCAATGATGTGGGAGCTGGGGGCAGGGTCAAGTCCTGCTGTCTGTGTCAATGGATGCAGCAGTAGGACACAGGAGCACGCCCACACGGGTGACCCCAGGGAAAGCGCTTCCCATATGGATCACTGAATGCGGGGAGGAGCCAGGAGCGCCACTGGGGGATCCCAGAGGAGGAGGATCGGGGCCACTCTGTACAAAACCCTTGCACAGAGGAGGTAAGTATGACATGTTTGTTATTTTTTTTAAAAAAGGCTGAAGCTTTAAATTCTGATTTTACTAGTGATGGGTGAATTGGATTTTTTTTATTCTTTCTTATCTTTAGATATACAAAAATAAATACTGCCTTGCAGAAAATGCCAAATGTGTAAGAAATAGTGGATGTGTTTGTAAATTAATGGAGGACCACTTTAGGGTCTAGTCATCCAGTCACAAACCATCATGTCTCAATGCTTGTGTCCAATAGAAGGCAATTATAAAAAAAAAAAATGGCCTTCTCATCAGTATTTCCCCAGCATGTACACCAAACGTGAACAATGCAGTGACAATGCTTTTTGGTAGGCTTTGTGACTTGAAATGCTCAGTAAAGCTATAATGCCTTTTCTGACAAATGGTTAAATGGTTAACTACTATACAGATCTTGAAATGCAAGGTGTTTTCTTTTGTCCCTGGTCGCCTGCAAAAAAACAGACTCCATTGATTTTTCTGTCTAATGACTAAAAAGAGATGTTATTTTGATTAATTAGAAAGTAGCTAGCATGTGGACTTGCCGCCCATGTCATCTCCTGACATTTAAAGCCTGTTTTTTTTTTCTTGTTGGTTTGGGGATATGAACCAAAGCTATTGCTTAAATCTTAAATTACAAGGGTTCTTGAGAGAGGGGTCAGGCAGGACAAGACCCAGCAGGGCTTTATTCTGTTATGAGAAGTCTTTAAAGGGACATCTTTAGTTGAGAATTTGTACTGATCAATGCAGTATGAATAGCACATAGTTAAGAAAAGGCATTGCCGCATCAGTCATTAAATCACTATATGGTACTTAAAAACCATGCCCGATACTGGGCAGGTAGGATTTGACTCTGCATTAGATAAAATAGTATTCTGTCAATACAGGAATAATGTTGGCTTCTGTGTTTTTTTTGTTTTTTTTTTACAAGCACTTCTGTGTTCTTACCATTAGCTGCCAAAGTGTGGAAGCAGAAAAAGGTGGGGGTGGGATAGACAGGTGGGCCAGAAAATAGAAGCCTATTTCAGGGAACTGTTCAAAGAGAGCAACATTTGTCACAGAGGCGGGTGACGGGTCTAATTAGCTTGTCAGTCTGACGGAGGCTGCACCCTGCACCGTGAGCTCACAACGATGGACTGACTGGCAGGGCAGCTGACAGACAGTCGATAATACAGCAATTAATGTCATAAATAATTCGAGAGCCAATTACAAGGGAATGGACACTGAGCTGTGATGGAGGGAGGGAAGGAGCACTTTTATATGCTCACTGTCAGCACAAAGTACATTTAAGGCTCTGGCTGCAGAACAACTCAGAACAACTTTTTTTGTGTACACATAATAAATAGAGAAATCATTCATTCCTCTTTCTTTCTTAATATAAAACAGCCTTTATTCTTGGACTGAACCAGCTAATAAAGACAAAATTTGACATATGATGAAACTTATCACTAACTAATTTTTCCAGATGGTGGCTAAGCAAAGCAGACATTTTTTGGAGTTGGACTGTAAACCCACCTGTTTCATTGGCTGCATCAGGATCTAGCATCTGCACACTTTTTTGTGAGAGCCACTGAAGCCACAAGTTCAAGTTCCTTGCAATTCAGGGCACACAACGATCTTGACCCGACAGATCAAATATATTAGCTATTACATAGTGACTCTGTACAATTCCCACAAATTGGGTCCAATAAGGTAGACCTTCAAACTTTACATCAGCTGCAATTTTTTTTACTGAATGCTCAAATCTTACTTTGTGTATCCATCTTAAAAAGAACTTGTGCCCATATAGGGCAAGACAGAAGGTTCATTTAAATTCCTGTTTTTCTCCTTCTCTTCACTTATGTTTATACTTGTCTTCTCTTTGCTTGACTGCAGCGCTTTGTATCTACAAGAATGCAGAGAAGAAGTCCTTGTAAGTTCCAAGCTGTTCTGCTTGGAGCTTACACAGGGCTAAAGGCCTGTACACACGGTGCGACGGTCGTATAAAAACGGTCGTACGACCTCTTGTCATACAATCATTCGACTGTTTAGTACGCGCGATTAGAACAGCCGACGTGCGACAGTTGTACAACAGAAGTTGGATGAGCAGACTAGAAAACTTTGGTTGTACAACCGTTGTATTGTGTGTACAGAGAAGTTGGTCCAACAAGTTGTACTGTGCAAAACACGCATGCTCAGAAGTGTCTGTTGGTGTAAACCTACGTTCCTAATTCACAAATCAAATGCACCTGAACTTCCTCTTTATACGCTCGTAACACGTCACCACGTTCGGCTTGATCAGAAGATCGATTCGTGGATGTCAGCACGTGAGATACAACAGCCAACATATGATTTGGGCCGTTCGGTTGTACGACCGTCGCACTGTGTGTACGAGGCTTTAGTCTCCGCAGCCCCACATGAACCAGGTGGTTGGCTGATCAGACACCCACTGCCCACAGGCACCCATAGCAGGGGGCAGTCACATGCACCCCATACTCGGGAGTACTGGCAGAGAGAGGGAAAAGCCCAGTCTCTTGGTGCTGTGGGGGTCCGAAGATTCAGACCTGTCAGCGGGAGCAGGAGATCGAGCCAGCCCTAAAGAGCCCAAGATGAAGAGTGACATTGCCAAGATGCCAGTCACATCTACAGCCTCACGGGTAATATTGCTGTACACAGAGGATAGAGGCTATATAACATATGGTAAAAATACAGACATAGTGGCGTTGCGCAGCACATCTACAGCCTTGCTGACCATACAGGATTGCCGCTGAAAGACCATGGAGTTCTCCAGCCTCTTTGATCCTGTCGAGTGAGCTGCAGCCACACCAGGACCAGATCCAGATGGGAGGGGTCCTTTCCACTACTAAAATTAATTGCCACCTCTGGGAGTCAGTGAGAGGGCCTCTGGCCCACTTTGTACTGTCAGTAGTATTGATGTTACTGAGAGTAGGATGTCTGTAGTACTCTTTCCGCATCCCTCCATCGCCTTAGGTATCAATATTTTTTGTTAACCATTCAGTGTGCTGGACTGTGTTACTCTAACTATTTTGCTTTTACTTGTTGGGTTTATCAATGCTTTAAGGCAATAATATATAGACTTTACCCCTGTCAATTGCTTGTTTTTTTTAAAGGCTAAGTCCTTTTTTTTCCTTTAAATTCCAGCTCCCCTATGTACCAATATACCATTAAAGTGTTACTAAACCCATGACCCTGCATTCACTATATCTGGTCTCCCGCAGAACATGGATTTATTATAGTAAATATAAACTGCTAAATACCTTTTCTCATCAGCAGTATATAGCAGTCTTGTTACTTCTCTCAGTGTCCGGTTAAAGCTTGAAGGAGGAGTTTTCATTCTCCTCTGACTGTTCTATCAGACTGCAGGAACACTGACCCTCTGTCTGGACAGTGCTGATCACATGCACTCTCGCATGAAGAAAAAAAAAACCTCAAAGAAAACAACTCCCTAGCAGTGGTGGCTGGTGAAGTTTTAGGATGGGGGGGGGTCCCGGCCCCGCCCTTCCTTTTGATCCCTCCTACTTTTAATAAGCCACACCCACTCCATCCCCTGTATTCCACATATTGTGTCATGAGTACACAGCTCAGCATCACAGGACACAGTATACAGCCCCAGCATCACAGGACACAGTATACAGCCCCAGCATCACAGGACACAGTATACAGCTCAGCATCACAGGGCACAGTATACAGCTCAGCATCACAGGGCGCAGTATACAGCTCAGCATCACAGGATGCAGTATACAGCCCCAGCATCACAGGGCACAGTATACAGCTCAGCATCACAGTACACAGTATACAGCTCAGCATCACAGGACACCGTATACAGCTCAGCATCACAGGACACAGTATACAGCTCCAGCATCACAGGACACAGTATACAGCTCAGTATCACAGGTGGGGTAAATTGCAGCCAGTATCACAGGTGGGGGCACTTATGCAGCCAATAACAGAGGTGGGGGCAGTTATGCAGCCAGTGACACAGGTGGGGGCAGGGCAGTTATGCAGCCAGTGACACAGGTGGGGGCAGTTATGCATCCAGTATCACAGGTGGGGGCCGTTATGCAGCCAGTGACACATTTTGGGGGCAGTTTGCAGCCAGTGAACCACTGCCCGCACCCCGGGAGAGGAGGGGAAGACACCACAGCCTGCCACCTAGATCCCTAGATCAAGATCAAGAAAAACCCCCACTGCTAGGTATGCCCCAGACACTTCCAGGTCTCGGGTACTTACAGCAGGAGCCCAGCGGCATGTATCGCGGGCTCAATGTCCTCTGGCACCCGCCAATTAGACAGTACACCGGCAGAACGGCAATCTGTCTATGTAAACAAGGCAGATTGCTGTTCTGTCAGAAGGGAAGGTATTGATCCTGTGTTCCTGCAAAGCAGGAACATGGATCAATGCCTTCCCCTAACCAAAGCACCTCCCACACAGTGAGAAAGCACAGGCTAGGCACACAGTTGACCCTTTGATCACCCCCGATGTTAACCTCTTCACAGCTAGTGTCAGTACAGTGACAGTGCACATTTTTTAGCACTGATCACTGTATTAGTGTCACTGGTCCCCAAAAATTGTCAGTTAGGTGTCCGATTTGTCCATTGCAATATCGCAGTCCCACTATAAGTCGCTGATCATCGCTAGTAAAACAAATAAATATCCCATAGTTTGTAGGCACTATAATGTTTGCCCAAATCAATCAGTATATGCTTATTGGGATTTTTTTACCAAAAATATGTAGCTGAATACCAATTGGCCTACATTTATGAAGAAATTTGAAAAGGTAAAAAAGAAATATTTTTTTTTTTCAAAATTGTTGGTCTTTTATTTGGGTACCATGTCGCACGACCGTGCAATTGTCCGTTAAAGTAACGCAGTTCCGTATTGCAAAAAATGGCCTGGTCATGTAAATCTTCCGGGGGTAAAGCGGTTAAGATAATTCTGGCATTGGGTAACAGGAATTATTTGCTGTGTTTCATTGTGTTTGCTTGTATTCCCTTAACCTGGTGCATCAGAAGGGCAGAGGCTTTTGAGGAGGTTGAGGCTAAGAACAGAGGGCCCATCTTAAACATAGGCGTGCGCACAGGGTTGCGTGGGCACACCCTAATCACCCTATGCGCATTAGTATTATAGCTCTGTGTGCCAGAAGGAAGATGGAAGAGATCTCCCTCTAAGCCTGGGTTCACACTAGTCCGATTCTCGGACTGACATTAGGAGAACAAGTCTCATTATGTCACAAAAACAATGATTCCCTATGAGAGCCATCTTAAATGGTCCGACTTGTGTCAGGCCAAGTCGGACCGACTTTGAAAAAGGTACCTGTACTACTTTTGTCCGACTTTGATCCTACTTCAACCCATTGAATATCATTGAAGTTGGATCATTGTCTTATCTGATCCGACTTTGGTATGCGACTTGTGCTCTGAGGATCTTGAAGGGAACTCCATGCCAAACTTAAAAAAAAAAAACTGCATGGGGTCCCCCTCCAACAGCATACCAGGCCCTTCGATCTGGTACGGATTTTAAGAACCCCCATGCTGAAAAAACAGCTTAGGGTCCCCCCCAAAATCCATACCAGACCCTGTGAAGAGGGAGAAGAACCGGCAGAAGAAAGAAGACGCCGGAGAGGGGAAAAGAAATCGGAGGGAGAAGACGCCGGAGCAGATTTTCATAGAATACTTTAAAAACCTGTGTAGTGTTTTTTTTTTTTTTTTTGTGACATTTTCCATTTAGATTAATGGGTAGGCGTTCAATGTACCCCATACTCCTTCACATAAGGTGAGGGGCCGGGATCTACGGGCCCCCTTGTTAAAGTTGGCTTCCAGATTCTGATAAGCTCCCGCCCGCAGACACTGACAACCACCGGCAAGGGTTGTTGGGAAGAGGCCCTTGTCCTCATCAACATGGGGTCAAGGTGCTTTGGAGTAGGGGGGGCACAGAGCCATGTGGCCTAGTACGATCCAAGGGGGGGGTGCTTGCTAGTCCCCATCCCCTTTCCTGGCCTGCCAGACTGCGTGCTCAGATAAGGGTCTGATATGGATTTTGGGGGACCCTATGCCTTTCTTGGCGTGGGGGTTCCCCTTTAAATCCATACCAGACTGAAGGGCCTGGTATGCTCTTGGAGGGGGGCCACATGCCATTTCTTTTTTTTTTAATTTGGCGGGGGTTCCCCTTCAAGATCCCAGGGCACAAGGTGCCTGATATTGTCGTGATCAAAGTCGGATCCCTGTTCACAGAACTGTTTGGACTGATGTAGAACCGTAAATCGCAAAGTAGTATCAAAGTCTGACTGTTTTATTGTCGGATAGTGTGAACCTAGCCTTACCGGCTCTGCCATAAGAGAAGCCTTTATACACTTCTTTCACTGTGCCGGCTGGGAGATCAATGTGCTGGGGTCATATGTATGCAGAGACACGCACACACGTGTATTTAAGCTTTAGGGTGCACACCCTAATGCAGGGGTAGGCAACCTGGGGCCATCCAGCTGTTGCAGAACTACAAGTCCCATCATGCCTCTGGGAGTAATTGTAACTGCCAGCCTAGCGCTGCCTCATGGGAAATGTAGTTCCACAACAGCTGGAGGGTTACTGGTTGCCTAGCCCTGCCCTAATGCAATAGGCTGCACACACCTATGCTAGCAGCTCCTTTGGAGGCATGTCATTTATAAATTGTGGATTTATTGTTAGAGATTCTATATGTTCAAGCAATGCTAGTGATAACCAAATGCATGTAGAACACACGGTATATCTGTGTCTAGTCGGTCATTGAAATCTTCAACTACACTAGATACACCGTAAAATACAGTAAAAATCACATTTCCTTCTGATTACTTACGCAATTTTTCAATGGTGATTTTGGGAGGTCACACTACGAACAGAGCATTAGATTACAATTATCCAATGACTGGGCACAGCACTATACATAAAGCCCATTTTTTGCTCCACTTTCTTGCTTTTAACGACAATTGAGCAAGGCGTATAGCAATGGTTTAACCACTTCAGCTCTGGAAGGTTTTCTCCCCTTTGTGACCAGGCCATTTTTTGCAGTACGGCACTGTGCTCCTAACTGACAATTGCGCGGTCATGCGACACTGTACCCAAATAAAATTGATGTCCTCCTTGATGTCCTAGAGCTTTCTTTTGGTGGTATTTGATCACCTCTACAGTTTTTATTTTTTGCACTATAAACAAAAAAGGCAGATAATTTTGTAAAAAAACAATATTTTTTACTTTCTGCTATAAAACATACCCAATAAAAAATGTAAAAAAAAAATCAAATTTCTTCATCAATTTAGACCAATATGTATTCTGCTATGTTTTTTGGTAAAAAAAATCCCAATATATGTATTGGTTTGTGCAAAAGTTATAGCGTCTACAAACTATGGGATAGATTTAGGGACTTTTTATATTTTTTTAAATATTTTTTTACTAGTAATGGCGGCAATCAGGGTTTTTTAGCGGGATTGCGATGGACAAATCTGACACTAAGTGACACTTTTTGGGGACCAGTCACCATTGACATCAATACAGTGATCAGTGCTAAAATATGCACTGTTACTGTACTAATGACACTGGCAGGAAAGAAGTTAACAGGGCCAATCAAAGGGTTAAATGCGTCCCTAGAGAATGCTTTCTAAATGTGTGGGATGTGATTTGACTAAAAGAAAACCGAGATCCGTATTTCTGCTTGGCAGAAACACAAGATCTCTATTTTCCCCTCTGGCAGAACTGCAGTCTGCCTTGTTTACATAGGCAGACCACCATTCTGCCTCTCTCCGAATGATCGCCAGGTTCCTGGTGGACTTCAGGTTCACCAGACCCGCTGATTGGCTCCTGCTGTGTCCAGTTACAGCGGGAGCTGGTTTCTGGCGGTGCACGCCCCAGGCCAGAAAGAAGGAATCGCATACAGGTACGTGATTTTGTGCTTAAAGGCCGCCCTGCCACAATATATGTACGTGGGGCGGTCTTTACGTGAAATCATTAGCCCAAGCGCATTAAGCTATAGAAGTAGCTCAAATTTCTTTAACATGGGTGTTTTAGTATGGCTTAACCACTTGACCTCCTGAAGGTTTCTCCTCCTTCATGACTAGGCCATTTTTTCCTATTGAGCACTGTGCTACTTTAACTGGCAATTGCATGGTTATGAAACACTGTACGCAAATTAAATTGATATACTTTTTTCACATAAATAGATTTAAATAGATCTTTTGGTGCTATTTGATCATCACTGGGTTTATATTTCTTTGCTATATAAACAAAAAAAAAAGACAAACTTTAAAAAAAAAACAATATTTCTCCTTTCTGTTATAAAACATATCCAAAATAAAAACTCAAATTTAGGCCAAAATGTATTCTGTTTTTTTGGTAGATGCTATACAACTTTCACACAAATCAATATTAATTGATTTGTGTGAAAGTTGTATAGCATCTACAAACTATGGTATGTATATTTGAAAATTGATAATTTTTGATGTACTGACAGCCTTTTTCATTTCTGGAGGCCCATGCCTGAACGGTTCCCCTCAAATTACCCCTTTTTGGAGAGTAGACAGTCTGAACTATTTAGTAAGAGGCATGGCAAGTTTTTTGAAGTTGTATTTTTTTTTCACAATTTTTTGGAAATTGAAGAAATTAAACAAAAACATTTTTTCACAATTTTTTTATATGCTGTCACCAGTGCAGTTCAGTGTCATCATATGACTGGTGTGACAGTGATCAGGGATGCTGACTGATGACGGTAACTTTAAAAAAAATGTATTCATTTTTTTTTTTAACTATTTTTTTTTTTTTTTTACATACTTTCATCAGAGTAGTTCATTGTCACCATAGTGAGGGGGGGGGGGGTGATCAAGTGATCAGGGATTTTTCTTTTACACTTTACTGTTACAGTGATGATCACTGTAACAGCAATATTTTCAGCTGGGTTACACTCATAACAGCTGTGATTGGCCCACAGCTATCAATGGTACAGGGTGCTGTGATTGGCTCAGGTACCATGCGGTAACTATGAGCCAATCACAGCATCACTATTGGAGTCACAGCTGTTATGAATGAATGAAATGACATTGTAATCATGTGATTGCATAGTGATCACATGATCCCCTGGCTGCTTGCCGGGTACCAGAGCCGTACTCTACTGTGTCCACTGCGTGCTCCACCCCTCTAGTCCGGAACAGTCTGGATCACGTATATGTACGTGATCCAGCCTGCCCCTGCTGCCTGCCCGCAATAAATGTACTGTGGGCAGGCAGGAAGTGGGAATGGTATTAAATCCAAATACACAGCATTATTAAATTGGACAAGGTGGAGAGATGGGGGGGTTGATATTCTGATCTCCACCTCATCCAACCAATGAATGTGAGTTCAGGGCAGTTGCTTGGTTTCATAGGACTCCTGGTTGCACAGGACCCAGATAGAGCAGAGATCACTGTAGTAGTGCAATTTATTCCAGCTTCGACAGTGATTGGCCAGGTATGGTACATGCAGACTTACAGTGGTCCAAGCTTGACCATTGTAACTATGCAAAATATTCTATACCTAAACTTCAGCTTTATTGCAATAAAATGAATAACAATATTTAGTATTCCATAATATTGAATGCTATCAATAGCTGTGTGTTCTAACAAACAGAATTAAAATTGGAATAGGCTGCTCCAGCAGTGAAGGAGTTAGTTATCACTGTTAAGTTTTATGTAGGTGACACGGGGGCTGGTAATACTCTGCTGTTTGAAAATGAAGATGTCTCACGTTGGGATATATCTGTCTGATGGTTTAAAGGTTGTCGTGACATTGCTGGCACTGAACATATTGATTTTACCATTGGCGCGTTTGTGGAACATGCTGAGAGAATCTCTCTCCTTGCAGGCCTAAAAACACGGATCTTTGTTTCTGCCTGCGGATAGCAGGGATAGAATATCAGATTTCTGTGTTATATACTATTTATGGTGCAGACACATTGGTACAGTTGAGCCTAGGCATAAATCTGTCTCTTGCTAGTAAAAATAACATCCTATATGATAGATTTCCCTTTACTTTCAGTTTTTAAGGTTCCTTTTCAATTTATATGGCAGCTTTCTCACTATTTTCACTTTTCCTCGCACATAGGGGTTGACTTATGGCAAATAGGATGTTTGCATCGCTGGAGAAGTTGCACTTTGCAAGGGGATTTTTCTCTGAGCTTCGTGAATACAGCAAAATTTTAATTTGTATAAAATGCCAAATCACATTCAAGGCAAATATTTAAAAACAGCAGTTTTGCCTGCCAATGTTTTGATGATGCAAGTCAGCAGAACTTCACCACAATCCCTAAGCTCTGGGGAAAATTCCCTTGCAAAAAGCAACTTCTCTTGCAATGTGAACAATCTATTTATCTTTACTAAATCAACCTCCTAGCATTATCTCTTAATCACATCATCCCCGGAAGGATTTCCCACTTTTTGCGATTCGGCACTGCGTCGCTTTAACTGACAACTGCGCGGCCGTGCGAGGTTGTACACAAACGAAATTTGCGTCCTTTTTTCCCCCCACAAATAGAGCTTTCTTTTGGTAGTATTTAGTCACCTCTGTGTCATTTCTGATCGCTGCTATAAACAACAAAAAGCAACAATTTTGCAAAAAAACCCAATATTTCTTACTTTTTGCTAAAATACAAATCCAAAAATATATATATATATATATATATATATATATATATATATATATATACAAAAAAATGTATTCATCTGTTTTGGCCAAGTTATATTCTTCCTCAGATTTTTGGTAAAAAAAAATCGCAATCAGCGTTTGATTGGTTTGCACAAAAGTTGCAGTGTTTACAAACCATGAGAATTAATTTCTGGCTTTTTTTACATTTTTTTTTTTACTAGTAATGGCAGCGATCTGCATTTTTATTGGGACTGCGATTATTGGAGCGGACATGTCAGACATTTTTGACACTTTTTTGGGACCAATGACATTTATACAGCAATCAGAAATCTAAATATCCACTGATTACTGTATAAATGTCATTGGCAGTGAAGGGGTTAACCTGCAGAGGGAGATCTAGGTATATATA
>BLSH010323971.1:354892-365970 GCA_018402905.1 Glandirana rugosa | reverse complement strand
TATATATATATATATATATATATATATGTGTCACGGAACGCTTTCATAAGCCGGGGGAAACTTGAAACGCTGGAAAACGGTGTAAAGTCCGTAGTTTGTTTCTATATTTTGACATTAAAAAACACTTCTTAGTTGTTCACCCTGTGTTAGTACTTCACCTTGCTTTAAATAACCTATAAAGTTTGAAAAAATTGTTTATTTTTTGACTTTTTAACCCGCACGTTTTAATAAGTCGGGGAAATGAAAGTCACGTCGTTTGAGAGAGGTCTTCAAGTCACTCCTAGAGACTTACTAGGTTACAACAGGAGTTACTGATTACTACTATTTATCTTAGGTGAACAGTATCTCGGACCTGCCTGGTGTGTTCCTTGTTCTTCATGATGCTCTCTGCGCTTTAAACGGACCTCTGAGACTATCACAGTGCAGGTGCATTTATATGGAGACTTGACTACACACAGGTGGATTCTATTTATCATCATTAGTCATTGAGGACAACATTGGATCATTCAGAGATCCTCACTGAACTTCTGGAGAGAGTTTGCTGCACTGAAAGTAAAGGGGCTGAATAATTTTGCACGCCCAATTTTTCAGTTTTTTATTTGTTAAAAAAGTTTGAAATATCCAATAAATTTCGTTCCACTTCATGATTGTGTCCCACTTGTTGATTCTTCACAAAAAATTACAGTTTTATATCTTTGTTTGATGCCTGAAATGTGGCAAAAGGTCGCAAAGTTCAAAGGGGGCCGAATACTTTCGCAAGGCACTGTGTATATATATATATATATATATATATATATATATATATATATTCTTGCACTGCCTAAACGGATGCTATATACTATACACTGAATTAGCTGTATATAGTCTACTACAGGCATTGCACATATATATAAACACACACAGTAGCTCACAAAAGTGAGTACACCCTTCCCATTTTTGTAAATATTGAAATGAGACTTTGCTACAATGTAAAGTAATGAGTGTACAGCTTGTATAACAGTGTAAATTTGCTGTCCCTTCAAAATAACTCAACACACAACCATTAATGTCTAAACCACTGGCAACAAAAGTGAGTACAACCCTAAGTGAAGATGTCCAAATTGGGCCCAAAGTGTCAATATTTTGTGTGGCAACCATTATTTTCCAGCACTGCCTTAACCCTCTTGGGCATGGAGTTCACCAGAGTTTCACAGGTTGCCACTGAAGTCCTCTTCCACTCTTCCATGATGACATCATGGAGCTGGTGGATGTTGGAGACCTTAAGCTCCTCCACCTTCCATTTGATGATGTACCACAGATGCTCAATAGGGTTTAGGTCTGGAGTCATGCTTGGTCAGTCCATCACCTTTACCCTCAACTTCTTTAGCAAGGCAGTGGTCATCTTGGAGGCGTGTTTGGGGTCATTATCATGTTGGAATACTGCCCTGCGGCCCAGTCTCCGAGGTGAGGGGCTCATGCTCTGATTCAGTATGTTACAGTACATGTTGGCATTCATGGTTCCCTCAATGAACTGTAGCTCCCCAGGGCTGGCAGCACTCATGCAGCCCCAGACCATAACACTACCACCACCATGCTTGACTGTAGGCAAGACACACTTGTCTTTGTACTCCTCATCCGGTTGCTGCCACACATGCTTGACACCATCTGAACCAAATACGTTTAGCTTGGTCTCATCAGACAACAGGACCCTGGGGCATGTACACCTATATAAATCCCACTCCTATCTTACTTTCCTCACCCTCCATACCAATGCATATACTGTAGAGGGAGGAGCAGAAGAATAATATATGGGATAGTCTTGTGGGAGGACAATGAGGAGAGGAAAGAAAAGGGGCAGAAAGAGGGGATGCCGTGTCATCATTGATAATAAAGTGCTGAATAAATGTCCTACACTAAAACATATTTCACTTCCACTACAGAAGCTTCATCGGTGGTGCTCTGATAAAACAAAAAAATGTGATTGTGAGCACACATTCGGCAACAATGGAATTTTTCCTCCATTGAAATCTGTATTTGTGACATCTGGGGACAAATTGGCGGATCTGTGGACCAACAAAAATGATTAAAGTGGATCCTAACTGTGTCTGACACCACAAACCAAAACCACTATTTAATTAATTATTCATATTCAAAGCAAACTCATTTAAATTTCCGTCTCTCTCCATGCTTTATTTTGTTGGGAATCCCTTTGAAAAACACCTGTCCAGCGTTTTTAGGCATGGCCATCTTGAGTAAGGGCAGGTTCATCTAGCATTTATTTCCTTGAAACTATCTGCCCTTACTGTGGTGACACCCTAGAAAATCTTTTGCATACACAGTGCATTATACAGTACATTGGCTGCTGGTACACTTTCACAAGGTCAGGCATGCAGGCAGGAGGGTGTGCTTAAGACGAGAAGAAAGGAAATGACTGCTCCAGGTGAGAGAAATTCAATTACCGTTGTCTCCAGGTGCCTGTCCAGTCCATGGACTGTTAAGAGATATTGGAGATAAAGGTGACGGCACTCCAGATCAGCTGTAAAAAACAGTGAATATTTATTTGGAAAGCTTACATGAAAGTGAAGTACAAGTCCATAATTCCAAAAATACATTAATCCATATCCAAATCAAACGTCAAACACAGGTACAAGCAGGTGAGATAGACCAGTTTCACAAATCTATGTTCTTTTAATCATCTAACAGGCATCAGTAGAAACAACCTATATATAGATAAGGTGTTCCATACCCAGACATTGATTGTGTTGCTTAACCCTCTCTATTCAAATGTGAACAGTGCACAATTAAAACAGACAGGCAAATATAAACACTATAATTTATGAATAAACATCTAGTGCTAAAGTGTGCCAAAGTATAAGGCATATGAACTGCGAAAAAAAGTTAATGGAATGTATAAGGATTTATCAAAGATAGCGAGTATACAATAAAATGAACCCACAGAGAGGACATGTATAAAAACACATATACCTTATACAAAAGAAAAAAAAAACAGGAGAACAAAACTGGAAACCAAAAAAAGTGTATTAAAAACTCTGAAAAAATGTCATAAAGGATGCATAGAGACAGCCATCCCAATCACTAGTAATTCTTTGAGCACTGTGTGTATTCATTTCACTTCTAAACATTAAATATAGGTGTTGGATATACCGTCACACAAAATGGGGAAGAATATGTATCCTTGTATATACCCCACTCACTGAATACATATAATACTGTAAAGCAAAGTGATGACTGAAACAGGTTTAAAGCCGAAAAAGCTGAAAAAAACTGAAGAATCATGTGACATGTAGTGGATGGGCAGATATGGAGGCAGAGTGACGATACATACAGTACTAAGATTAAACCAATTTAACCACTTCAGCCCCGGAAGGTTTTGCAGCTTTAGGACCAGAGCACTTTTTGCGATTCGGCACTGCGTCGCTTTAACTGACAATTGCGCGGTCGTGCGACGTTGTACCCAAACAAAATTTGCGTCCTTTTTTTCCCACAAATAGAGCTTTCTTTTGGTGGTATTTGATCACCTCTGCATCATTTCTGATCGCCGCTATAAACAAAAGAAGAGCGACCATTTTGCAAAAAAACCCAAATTTCTTACTTTTTGCTAAAATTCAAATCCAAAAAAAAAATATAAAAAAACATTTTTTTTCACAGTTTTTGGCCGATTTATATTCTTCCTCATATTTGCGATAAAAAAAATCGCAATCGGCGTTTATTGATTGGTTTGCGCAAAAGTGGCCGCGTTTACGGATGATGAGAATTCATTTCTGGGGTTTTTATTTTTTTTTTATTTTTTACTAGTAATGGCGGCGATCTGCGATTTTTAGCGGTACTGCGATATTTCAGCGGACATGTCGGACATTTTTGACACTTTTTTGGGACCAATGACATTTATTCAGCGATCAGAAATTTAAATGTCCACTGATTACTGTATAAATGTCATTGGCAGTGAAGGGGTTAACCTGGGGGGGGGAGCTAGGGGTTAACTGTGTTCCCTGGGTGTGTTCTTACTGTGGGGGGGTTGGGCTAACATGGGCATGAGAGATCTAACTGATCCCAGTGACAGGGATCAGTAGATCACCCATGCCCCACTGACAGGGCGGGGAACCGCCGTGTTTACATCGGCGGTTCCCCTTCTTTTCCCTGTAGCCGCTCATCGCGGCTCGCCGGCGGACATCGGGTCCGGCCGAGCCGCGGGCACACTCCTCAGGAGTGCGGCGGGTGCGCGCGCGCGCCGCCGGCGGCGCGCACGCGCCCCCTGGTGGCCAATATGCAAATCGCCGTATATTTACGGCGATTCGCGCCCAGCTCCCCGACTGCCGCCGTGAAAAGACGGCGCGCGGTCGGGAAGCAGTTAATTCAAAATCAATTCAAATCACCAAAAGAATTAGATGAAATATTAATGGAACATATATCTCACTCTGCCCTCAAAAAGTCCCATATCCATACCCATAAAAAACAACTTCACAGTACTTTACTTAATCGATATGCTGTAGATTCATAGGCTCTGAGGGAATTCTCGTAGATAGTCTAAGTATAAATATGACAAGCATATAAACCTATATTGAAAATCTATATTAAAAATGTAAGGCGCCCACTACAGCAATTTGCTTCACTAGTATATTAAGTGATGTGGGGCAAATATGAACCAGAGTAGTTGGTGGACCGAAGAACAGCCAAAATGATGGACACTGATGAATTATCCACACTAACAATTGAAACCAAGAATGATCAAAAAACCAAGGATGATCAAAAGATCATCCATGATATCGATCACAACATAGACACTAGAAAATCCCATCAAAACAACCTGGGATAATCAATTCAATGTCGGAATTATTGCATAAAAACCTATTCCTATAAACATTAATACAAATTTGATCATCAGCTAGGACCGAGAAGGTTAATAAATTTAATGGATTATCATAATAATGAGATGCATCCCATTCATAATTAAGGCCTAACGGTTTTCTACTTTTTAATTTGAATATCCAGAAAACTTCCCGTTTGCATAACAAACGGAAAAGATCTGCTCCTCTTACATGTATCTTTACCTTCTCAATCACCTGAACTGAGACCAAACCGCAATCTCCTCCATGATTCCGGTTAGTGACGTGCTACATTTGTGGATTTATTGGATTTGATATCTGCTAGATGCTCATGAAATCTATCCGTCAATCTCCGTGTAGTTCTGCCCACATATTGTGCGGAGCATCTCGTACATGTAATAACATAGACCACATAGGTGGTATTGCAGTTAAAAAACTTGTCAATCTCATACCGTTTGCCGTCCACTGTAGATTGAAAATATTTGCTCCGCACAATATGAGGGCAACACATATAGTCCCTGGCGCCACATCCAAATTTGCCCTTGCAGTGGAGCCAGGTGACTGAACGTGAACTGGATCTACTTGATTAAAAAAAAAATGGGAGATAAAGAGTTACCCAGTGTTTTAGCCCTCCGGGCAACAATATTAACCCCCTTATCCAATATGCTTGAGCACATTTTATCATTATAAAGGACAGGTAGATGCTTTTTCCATATATGTCTAATGCGCTCAAACTCAAGACTGTGTGCCAAAATGAAATGGATATTGGACCTAGTAGAGCTATGTCTATGTATACCTGTTATGGTTTGCCTCCTATACCTTTTCTGGCAATCCTTTCACTCAATCAAAAGGTCCTTTCTATTTTTATTGGCAGCAATAAAAAATGCTCTGTCCAGTGACCACTTAGGATATCCTCTATCCAAAAACCGGCTGTAAAGTCTAGAGGATTCCTGCTGGAAAGTATATTGGTTACTGCAGATACGTCGTAGTCTCAAAAATTGTCCAACTGGAATGTTTCTAATAAAATGCTTGGGGTGACTAGAAGTGGAGTGTAAAAGGTTGTTACCAGCCATCGGCTTTCTGAATAGGCAGCAGGAGATCCGTCCATCATATGTCCCAAACGGACATCGAAAAAGTAAATATTGGATGGACTAGAATGTCCAGTAAAGGAGAGATTACACCTGTTGTCATTCAGGAACCCAAGAAAGCCATCAATATCCAAACCTCCATTAATTACCAGGACCAGATCGTCTATATACTGGTCTCTGTAAGGGTTTCCATCTCCAAAGATGTGGGACCACTCCCACCAACCCATGAACAGGTTGGCTAACGAGGGCAAAAATGTTGCCCCCATTGCGACCCCACACCTCTAAAGATAGAGCACCCCATTGAATAAAAAATAATTGTGGAGGGTGTGCTTAGCTGAGAAAGCTCCTCCTTCCTTTCCAGATGGAAAAAAAAGAAAATGCCCATGAAGACACCTGTGATGTATGACATCATTTTGGCCAAGGCAAAAAAACAGGAAGCAACTGAAGGAATATAAAGAAAAAAGTTTAAAACAAATTAATATAATATACCATCCTATCTACAGTATTTACTAAGGCTAGCAGAATAAAAACAGTTAATGTAGATTGTGAGAGTAAAGTTTCCCTTCAATATTGACACCAGTTATTCTTGGAAATTTTTCATCAGTTCGAGTTTTATGTGAAGCGGGGGGGAAAAAATGTTTTTGTCGGGTCAACGAGTGGTTCATGTGCCACATTTTCCTGTCCTGGAACTAAATTCTTTCAGACTGGCCAATTCTTTTTTAGTGTAATGTGACTTTTTTGCAAGGCTGTCCCATTTCCATATGTAACAACAGTACTTTGTTTATCAGAACTGCTTTTTCAGCAGCAGAGCCACTTCACAGATATTCCAATTGTACTTGGTGTACTGGATGTGCTTCAACAACAGTTCCATGTTTGTGTATATTTCTTGCATGTGTGCATCATAGCCAACAGGGATTGCAAATTGCAAAAACAGAAGATTTTTGTAATATGGTAAATTTAGAAGGTAAATTACAGGGTATTTTCTTGATGAGCAGCAGAATGTCTATAGGATAGATCAGAGAAAAATAAACTGTGCTACAGTCCAAATTAATAAGCAGCAGCTAGAGATAGGGAATGTAAGATTAAAAATAAAGCCGCGCTAGGAGATGTTAGTCCATAAAACAGTCCCAATATGGCATAGAGGACCTCTCAATTAAAATATAGCACCCCGTGCACTGCACACAGTGTGAATCCACCACCGTAATAATGAGAAGGCTTACCAGACCCAGCTGGAAGCCAAGCCTAGGACAAGATGATGACAATCTCCCACTGCTCCACTGCGCTCACAGGGAATCAGCTTCAGCTAGGTGTAGTCAGGTCCTGTCAGCAGCTCACTCGCGTCAGAGCGGATTCACAAATTAAGCAATGGATATCCCGTGCCCGTGCCCGTGCCGAGGAAGAAGGAGACTCGATATAGTGAAGTACAATCATACACTTTAATAGGTCATAAAAACAGTACAGGGTACTCACATTTGGGTAGTAAAAACACACGTGTATCAATGAAAAGCCGGCACAATCGCAACAAGTGGTGACGTCATCCGGGGATAGGGCGCGCCGCTGAGTCACCACATTTATATACAGCCAATCCTAGGTGCGAGGCGTGGGCGGCCATTTTAGATGCTGGAAAAATAGCCCTTTTACAGATACCATTCAGTGGTACACTCCCTCCTGCCCCAGGCAACAGATACGGCCATAACAACTACTGGGACAAGGATCCCTAATTCCAAAGCTCTAAAGGCGAGATGAAATAGCAACTACTGGAACAAGGATCCCTAATTCCAAAGCGCTAAAAGCAAGATGAAATATATCTATATATATAAATGAACATACCCCATATCTATTGCTAGATCCAATCCCCATCATGAGATTCCACAATGAGAAGGGAAAAAGTCCAAAAATTAAAAGCTAATGGATATTTATGCAAACAAAATATGTAATTTATAGAAATATAATATTACACAAATAAAATTAGAAATATAAAAATGCATTACGGTGCCCCAAGTCTCGCACTTAGTGTACACAAATAAATAACACAAATAAAATGACATAAACAAAAAATCTTATCAAGAGTATAGAGAATATTATATTAAGATTAGTCCCATTCTATCCATCAAAGTTCAATGGCGGTCTAGGCATTGTCAATGAAGGCATTGACATCGGTATCTACATTCAGCCCATACGGTATGTAAGACCTAACCCTATAAATCCATGCCATCTCAAGTTTGGAGATGCTCCTAATTAAAGAACCACCCCGCCAGTAGGATTTATAATGATCAATCCCTAAAAAAAGGGTCTTAGAGGGATCCCTATTATGATGATCCCTATAATGTCTGGACAATGAGTGATTTTAAAACCCCGTAAGGATATTAGTGATGTGTTCATTCAAGCGAACCTGCAGAGGCCGCTTCGTCCGGCCCACATATTGTAGGCCGCACGGACATTGAATAAGGTATACCACGGCCCTAGTTGAGCAAGTAATAAACGGCCTTATTCGAAATTGAGTCGATCTACTCATGGAGGCAAAGGTCTGGGCCCTCCTGCCCCCCAGGGAGTTGAAAAGGCAGACTCTGCACTTGCCACACTTGTAGTACCCCGTGAGTTGTTGAAAGAAAGTTGTTTGGGGAATAGGGGGATCCAAAACATTTGGGGCCACCCTATTTCTCAAAGAAGGAGCCCCTCTATAGATGACAACAGGGCGATCTGGTAAGCTATTTTCCAAAACCTGATCGCTCTTGAGGATATGCCAATGTCTACATATAAGTTTCTTTATTTCCTTGGCCTGATGAGAGTAAGTGGTAATGAATGGTAACTGTGGAGGTTCCCGTTGATACACCCTAGGAGAACTTTCCCTCAGCAAATCATCTCTTGGCATATGAGCAACCTCCGCCAAGGTAGTTGAAAGAGTTTCCTCACTATAACCCTTATCAACAAACCTCCTCGTCAGAATGTCAGCTTGTTCCAAAAAAGTTCCTATCTCTGTGCAATTACGCCGGAGCCGCATGTATTGGCTCTTGGGTACCCCTTTTAACCATGGTGCGTAATGGCAACTCCCTCTAGGAATAAAGGAGTTTCGATCTGCTGCCTTAAAATGAGTTGAGGTAATAAATTGCCCGTTCTTTACCTCTATATTAAGATCTAAGAAATTGATTTTCTCAGGGTGGGCCTCATATTTTAACTCGATACCCCTATCGTTGTTATTAAGGGACTCAAAGAAAACCTCAAGACTTACCCGGTCACCCTCCCATAGGAGGAGGACATCATCTATGTATCTTGCCCAGAAGATAAGCTCAGGCCTCCTCTGGGCATAGATGACCTCCTCCTCCCACAGGGCCATGAACAGGTTCGCAAGACTGGGAGCATGTCTATAGGATAGGCCAAAATATGTTCAGGGAGCAAAATCTTTGTTTTTCAGTCCTTGTGTCCACTTTCTTGGTATTTGCTGGTTGGGGAAGCTTTGTGTGCAGAGAGGATAATGCAAACTTTTTTGACCCAGGGAAAATGTAGTCTGTTGGAAGAGAAACAGCATAGTAGCTTTATATACTGTAATATATATATATATATATATATATATATATATATATATATATATACACTATATGTCTGGGGACATCACATCAAACCCCGGTCCCCCCACATCCTATTCCAACCCCCAAAATTAACTGTCTACCTCCTCCCAACTGTAACTGTAACCCCCACATTCTCATTTCCCTTGATTCCACAAGTCAGCTCTCCCCTTGTGTGTGCCCTCTGGAATGCCTGTTCTGTTTTCAACAGACTAGCCTCTGTCAACGACCTTTTCCTGTCCAACTCCCTAATCTATTTGCTATTACCAAAACCTGGCTCCAGGAATTCAACACTACCTCTCCAGCTGCCCTGTCCCATAGTGGCCTCCTCTGGACTCACTCGCCCAGACCCAGTGGACAAAAAGGAGGCTGCGCCGGACTTCTCCTCTCCCCACAATGCACCTTCCAAGTTCTTCCCTCACCTCCCTCTCTTTCCCCCTGCTCCTTCGAAGTGCACTGCATTCGTCTTTTCTCTCTAGCTTGTCTGAGGGTCGCAGTCGTTTCTCGGCCTCCTGGACCAGTGTCACGCTTTCTGGACGACTTCTCCGGATGGCTACCCTATTTTCTATCCTCTGATATACCTGATATCATCCTGGGTGACTTTAACATTCCAATCAACATTAATACTGTAACCGCTTCTCAACTACTCAACCTAACCTCCTCTTTTAACCTAACACAATGGACACAAGCTACCACTCGCTCCAAACGGCAACACTCTTGACATTGTATTCTCCCATCGCTGCACCCCCTGCAACCTCTCTAATACTCCCTTTCTTCTCTCTGATCACAATCTTATCAGTTTCACACACTCTCTGTATCCTGCCTCCCATGCTGCCAACCTGCAAACCACTACCTGCAGAAACCTTTGCCACCTCAACCCTTCCCTTCTTCATTCTGCTACCTATGACCTCTATGACAAGATCGTACCCCTGTCCTGCCCAGACCAAACCACTTCTATCTACAACAACACGCTGTCATCCTCCCTAGCTGCACTTGCTCTCCTCTCTACCCGCAGAACTAGGCCTCATCCTCCACAAGCTTGGCAAACAGATGACACCAGAAGCCTCAAGAGACGCAGCTGCGCTCTTGAGTGAGTGTGGCGTAAATCTAAATCCCTGCAAGACTTTAACCTCTATAAATCTGCCCTTCTCAAATACAACTCCCACCTCCACACTGCCAAACAAACCTACTACAACACTCTCATCCAAACCCTCTCATCCAAACCTCGTCAACTCTTTTCTACCCTTAACCCCTTACTTCACCCCCCCCCCCCTCCTCCCACCTACCAACTTGCTTACCGCTCAAGAAATTGTAAACCATTTCAATAGCAAAATCTACACAATTCGCAAGGAGATATCCAACATCCAGCTTCCTCCCCTATCCAACATATCAGATCCAACACCGCACTCAATACTCTCCTCCTTCTGCCCTGTTACCACCGAGGAAGTTGATAAATTCCTCTCCATAGCCCGCCTCACCACCTGTCCCCTGGACCCTGTCCCCTCACAATTACTGCGGCCACCTTCTCGCTCTATCCTAAACTCCCTAGCCCACATCTCCAACCCCTCCCTCTCCTCTGACACCCTTCGACCTACAACCTATAG
>BLSH010323971.1:310045-337986 GCA_018402905.1 Glandirana rugosa | reverse complement strand
GTTCCCATTTCAAAGTCTCGAGTAGGACGGAAGTGTCTCCCTCGTCTCCTACTTTGTAGAAGTCCTATGGAACTTCTTTTCAAACACGTTGTGGAAAGGTCTGGGACCCTCCAATGGTAAAGGTCCTCGACCTGTTTCACAAAGACTCCGAAGGAAGCCAGTCTCCTTCTCACCACCTCTTCCACCGATCGACTGTATACGGAAATTGGTGAATTCCTGGCCTTCCTAAAGGTCGAAATCCTGGCCTCGCGAAAAACGCTAAGCCGCGACGCAGCGAAATTGACTGTTAACGCACCAGCACGCTGCAACATGGGTTTGCTTTAAACGCAGGAAAAAAAGGGTGTTTGTCTCGAAAGAAAACCACCATAAACTAGTGGCGACGCAGCAAAAGAAAGCTCTGTTTGTGGGAAAAAAAGGACGCAAATTTCGTTTGGGTACAACGTCGCACGACCACGCAATTGTCAGTTAAAGCGACGCAGCGCCGAATCGCAAAAAGCGCTCCGGTCCTAAAGCTGGAAATCCTTCCGGTCCTTAAGTGGTTAAAGGCATATGTCAGCTAGCCACCTTCTCCACCACTCTTCCTCTGACCGAAGGAAGCCTCAGAAACACTTTGTCCAGCTCCTGGAAATGGTAACCTCCCAGGGTCTGGAAAGGTGTTGCACAAACTTTTCTTCAAGGTATCCTGAAGATGTTTCATCCTCTGCTCCCTCTGTGAAGGCAGGATGAGCTCTGAAACTTTACCCTTGTAACGTGGAGCAAGAAGGACTGCCAATCAGTTATGATCCCTCTCCTTGATACCATTAACTCTGGGGTCATTTTGCAGGCTTTGCAGAATCAGAGAGGCCATGCAGCGTAATTTTGAGGAGGCATGAGTCCTCTGGGTCACTGAGGATGACATTGTCAGGAACTACCTCCTCCCGGCGACGTACAACTTCTTGGGTTTCTGGGGACTGAAAACCACCCCTTGAAGCCTGCTGCATGTTATCCTCTACATCCACACTGACACAATCCTCCTCCTCTTCTTCCTGTGTGTTTGGCAGCCCTGCAGCAATGCTATCTGCCTAAAGGGGGCTTGAGAGGAAAGGAAGTTCTCCTCTTCCTCCCGCTGCTCTGCCTCAAGTGCCCTGTCCATGATTCCACAAAGCGTGTGCTCCAGCAGAAAGCCTAGAGGGACAGTGTCACTGATGCATGCATTGTCGCTTCTCACCATCCTTGTGGCCTCCTCAAATGGTGACAGGACAGAGCATGCATCCTTGATCAGTAGCCACTGGCATGGCGAAAAGAAGCCAAGCTCCCTTGAGCCTGTCCTGGTGCCATACTCACACAGGTACTCATTGATGGCCCTCTGCTGTGCGCGCAACCACTGCAGCATTGCCAATGTTGAGTTTCACCTGGTGGGCATGTCACAAATGGGGCGGTTGGTGGGCAGGTTGAATTCCTGCTGAATGTCAGCCAGCCGAGCACTGGCATTGTATGACCACTGGAAATGACCACAGACATTTCTGGGCTGCCTCAGAATATCTGGTAAGCCTGGGTACCTGGTCAAGAAAAGCTGCACTGCCAAATTCAGGATGTGTGCCAAGCATGGAACCTGTGCCAAGTGTCCCTGTCGGAGGACAGAGTGATGGTTGGTGTCATTGTCGCATAGAACCATTCCTGGCTCAAGCTGCTGTGGTGTCAACCACCTCTGAGCCTGCCCCCATAGAGCTGACAGAATCTCTGGTGCCAGTGTGGCTACTGTCCCCTAGACAGACCAACTGAAGCACCACATGCCATCTTTTAGCCTGGCTGCTTGTGTAGCCCTTTCAACGCTTAGGGAGGACTGTTGGTTCAGAGGACACAGCTGCAGAAGAGGCCACAGAGGAAGAAGAGGAGGAGGGGTGGAAGAAGCAGATGTGGCAGAGTCACCACCATTTTTTGGAGGCATGGTGGTAGAACTAGCTCCAACACTAAACCCTGTCCTGCATCCTTCCCAGCTGCCAGCAGAGTTATCCAGTGTGCCATGAAGGAAAGGTAACATTCCTGACCATGCCTGCTGGACCATGAGTCAGCGGTAATATGAACCTTGTTGCTGACTGACCTGTCCAAGGAGGCCAAAATATTGCCTTCCACATGACGGTAGGGAGCTGGAATGGCCTTGTGTGAAAAGGAATTTCTTTTTGGAACCTGCACTGTGGTACAGCACATTCCACTAATTCACGAAAGGGGGCAAAGACTACCAACTGAAAAGCCAGCAGTTGTAGTGCTAGCAATTTAGCCAAGCTAGCATTTAGATGCTGAGCATGTGGATGGCTGGGACAATATTTTTTTTTACAGTTTAGCAACTGAAGTAGGGAAATTTGCCTGCTGAAATCAACTGGTGGTGTACTGCTAGCAGATTGGCTGCAAGTACTTGTGGCACCCATTGCTATACCATCATTCCTCTCAGTGCATGCTTTCAAGAGGACTGGAGGTATTGTAGGGGTTGAGGTCACAGATGAGGAGCAAGAAGAGGCCCACCTTTTATGATGTGGGTCTTTGAAGTGCTGTTGCCAACGGACTGCATGGCAGGTCATCATATACAGTATCTTGTCAAGCATAAGGTGCCCAAGCAGCTGCTGTTCTGGCCATGTTTGATCCACTTCAGACATAGATTGCAAACAGCAATGGTGCAATCTTCTGCACAAGTGTTGAAAAAAGCCCACACCATTGCACTTTTGGAAGTCAACAGTGCCCTGCACCTGTGGAGCTCTGTGGTGTGATGCAATAGGGTGGCTGCACTTAAGCTGGCCCCTGGAGGACATCCTGCCTCATTGTGCCTCCTTCTCACTTTCCTCCTCTCTTCTCAGAGGCACCCAAGTACAGTCAGTGCCCTCATCATCTCCTCCCTCCTCGTCACTGGAGCAAACTTGGCAGTATGCTGCAGCTGGGGGAACATGAATGCTAGTTTCTTGTCCTTCTGAGGCATCCCCTCTCTCTAGACTCACGTTACTCCCTTCCTCAACCTGGGAACCAACATTGGAGCCTTCAAATTGCTGCAATTCCTCCATCAGCATGTAACCGACAATATGGTTGAATAATTCTGGTGACTCCTTCGTGCATGATGGTGGGGCTACAGAAGGAGTATTTGTGGACAAGGTTCCAGCAGAATAGGCCGCTTTGGCAGCTGCGTTGGAAGGCAAACTAGTATGAGCCTGGGTGACAGAGGATGAGGAGGATGAGGACAGCTTAGTTATCCACTTCCTAACTCTTCTGCATGTTGTGGCTCAATAACACGGCCAACAGCAGAAAAAAAGGACAAGCATGACCTGCCTGCAGAGGATGCACCATGTCCACCACCACCACTTTTCACTGTAGACACAGAGGCTGCTTGCCCTCTTTTAGTGGCCTGGGAGTGTCTGCCTCTCCTTGGTGGCCTTCCAGACATGATGGGGATCTTTTTGAACACTGCACTTCATTGTATTATATACTGTACACCGCCGAATGCACTGTATGTACAGTATAGTCTGCAGAGTGTGTATATATAAATACTATAGTGTGTGTGCATGTATATATGTATGTGTGTGTATATATATTCTTACACCGCCTGCACTGCACTGCTGGTCTCCAGGTACAAAATCTCTAATCTTTCTCTTACTATTGGTATTTTTACAAACCATGCATGAATTGCATCTGATGCACCTCCTCAAGTGGGTACTGTATATTCTTAGTTCTTTTATTCCTGATAGAATGAATGTCACATCCATTTACACGGGTATACCTCATAAGGGATCTGAAGCAGTCCGACAAACATTGAAACAAAGTAAAAAGCTAAAAACACTTGTTTTTTGTATGTACTCATACAAAAATACTTCTGTGTTGAAGATGTCTTCTATTTACAATAAATTGGGAAAGCTATGGGCACAAGATTCCTACCTAGTTTTGACAATCTCTATATGGCAGACTCGGAGGTCATTCACATCTGGCCTAATGGTCAACTTCTTGCGTACCTTGTACTATGGAAAAGATTCATAGATGATGTTATATGTATATGGCTAGGTTCAAAGAATGAGTTAGACCTTTTCTTGGAAAATCTTAATACCAACAACCATAATTTGGAGTTCACACCACGCAGTAGCCCTGAAAGGATTTATTTTTTGGACTTGGAAATCTTTGTGGAAGATAACAGAATCCTAACAAAGACATTTAAGTTGACTGTTTGTCAGGGCTGGGCTTAGCCCTCCCTTCTCAGAGAAATCTGCTCAGCTGAGGGTTAATTGCCAGTCTCAGCTTCCACTCTCTCACCTGATGTCCATATCCTGCTCGTTAGCCAGCACTCCTAACTATATAAACTGCCTGGATCAGATCTCAGATGCCTTCGTCTGGTCAATATCTCTGGATAATCTCTGCTGTGTTTTCCTGTGAAATACTTTTGCCTATTTGACTTTCTTTCTGGTTTCTGGATTAAAGACTCTGCTCGGCAGACTTCTCTTCTGGCTCCTGACCCTGCATGCTGTTTGTTTGACCTTGCTGATCTGTGGATCCATGTTTGCTGGCTTGCTCCAAGCTCTGGCTACCGAACCTTGTCTATGTTTTGACTTTGCTTGTTCTGTTTGTTCTATTTTACCATTTTTATTAAGTAGTGTCATTTTTACTGCACTTTTATCTCAGTCTGATTCATGGTTTCTGACAGTAGGCAAAGGCCATGAATTCAGAAGATGCAGTCAATCCACTTGCTGGTAATATTTTTTGGAGATTGGATGAGCAGGATCACTGCATTAATCAGCTTGCCATAGCGGTACAGATGCTCCTGAATCGCACTGCTCACCTGGTTCCTCCTATGGTGGCTGTTCCAGCACAACCTTTTTCTTGCAGGCCTCAAATATTACCTCTATAGGGGGTATGTCTGGTGCCGCTCCACTTCCCCAGCGATTTGGGGGCCATCCGGTTCAATGCGGAGGGTTTCTCAACCAGGTTGGAATATACTTTGAGATGCTGTCCCAGGCATTTCATACAGACAGAAGCAAAGTAGGCTTTGTGATTTCTTTGCTTTCTGACAGAGCCTTGGCCTGGGAAAACACTCTATGGGAGATGCAAAAACCCATTGTCCAGAGTTTCCCAGAGTTTGTGGCCCCCTTTAAAAGGGTATTTGAGGTCCCCGCATGCTCCACTACTGCTGCCAAAAGCCTCAAGTCCATCAAGCAGGCTACAAGAGAACTGTTGCCAATTATGCCATTGAATTACGTACTCCGGCAGCAGCGGTTGCTTGGAACAATGAGGTTCTCATGGCTGCTTTTTCCCATGTTCTCTCGGATAACATCAAAGATGAGATAGCAGCCCAAGATATACCCACTGAGCTGGAGAAGTTGATCATGTTTGCCGTTCTCATTGACTCCAGACTCAGAGAGACCTTCCTTTAACCACTTCAGATCCGCGCTATTGCCAAAGTATGGCTCCAGCGCGGATCTGAAATGCCGGGAGGACGTCCATGGATGTCCTCAACTGCGCGCGCCCATGGGACGGGCGAACTCGATGTCCGCCCGAGACCCGCCGATCTCCTTTAGGAGCCTCAGAACGGGGAACCGCCGTTGTAAACAGGGGGACATGACAGATCTACTGATCCCTGTCACTGGGATCAGTTAGATCTGTTATGTCCCGGCCAGCCCTGCCCCCCCACAGTTAGAACACACCCAGGGAACATTGTTAACCCCTTCACTGCCCCCTTCTGGTTAACCCCTTCACTGCCAATGACATTTACACAGTAATCAATGGACATTTTAAATTTCTGATCGCTGAATAAATGGCATTGGTCCCAAAAATGTGTAAAAAATGTCCGACATGTCCGCCCCGATATCGCAGTCCCGATAAAAATCGCAGATCGCCGCCATTACTAATAAAAAAAAAATAATAAAAACGCCATAAATCAATTCCCAGTTTGTAGACGCGATAACTTTTGCGCAAACCAATCAATATACGCCGATTGCGATTTTTTTTTTTTTACCACAAATATGTAGAAGAATATATATCAGCCAAAACTGATGAATATTTTTTTTAATGGATTTGTACTTTAGCAAAAAGTAAAAAATATTGTTCTTTTTTGCAAAATTGTCGCTCATTTTTTGTTTATAACGGCGATCAGAAATGACGCAGAGGGGATCAAATACCACCAAAAGAAAGCTCTATTTGTGGGAAAAAAAGGACGCAAATTTTATTTGGGTACAACATTGCACGACCGCGCAATTGTCATTCAAAATGCGACAGCGCTGAAAGCCAAAAATTGGTCTGGGCGGGAGGGGGGTTTAAGTGCCCGGTAAGGAAGGGGTTAAGGAGTGCTTGTGGAATCCTCCTGTACGTTTTGGCTCCGAGCTTTGTAGTCCCACCCGTGCCTCCCTCACCTCCCACACCTCCTGGTTCTGAGCCTGCCAGTGAGGTAGAACCCATGCAGTTGGGCTTCACACATCTCTCTGCGGATGAGAGAGCCTTTAGGAAGAGGGAGAGACTGTGCCTATTGTGGCCAGGTGGGTCACTTTTTGAAGTCTTGTCTTACCCATCCAGGGGGACGCTTGCACCTGAGGTCCTGTAGGGGACAGACTATAGGAGGCCTTGTTACGTCCCCAGTCATCCGTAAGGATAAGCTCCTGGTTCCGGTTTCTCTTTCTTGGTCTGGGTCATCTATTTAGATACAGACTCTAATCGACTCTGGGGCTGCTGCCTGTTCATAGATAGTGCCTTTGTGTCTAAGCACTCGATTCCGCTGCAGCTTTGGGCTACTCCACTCTCCATTGATGGGAGACCTCTACAGCATGACCAGGTGACTCATAAGACTGCTACATTGACCATGGCCGTAGGGGCTCTTTACCATGAGATAATCCAATTCCAAGTCATGTCCTCTCCTCATGTTCCAGTGGTTATTGGTTATCCTTGGTTACAGAGGCACAGCCCCTTTTTTGGCTTCATGCTGAGGTTCTTTCCTGGTCACCACAATGCAGTAAGACATGTTTTCAGAAAGTGGCTACGGTCTTGTGTACCTCTTCACTCTCCTCCCTGCCAGAGGAAAACTGCAAATTTAGCAATGTCTTTAATAAAGGTCAAGCCGGTAGTTTGCCTCCACACCGGTCGTATGATTGCGCAATTGATCTTCAACCTGCTGCCATACCCACTCGTGGCTGGGTTTACCCTTTGTCTGTCTCAAAGGATAAAGCCATGGAGGAGTATGTTGCAGATGCACTTTCTCGAGGGTTCATCCGCAAATCCTCATCTCCTGCTGGTGCTGGCTTCTTCTTTGTGAAACAGATGAGAGGCGAACTGAGACCTTGTATCGATTATAGGGGTCTCAATTGCTTCACGATTAAGAATTCTTATCCGATTCCATTGATTACGAATTTATTTGACCGCCTCAAGGGAGCAACGGTTTTCACAAAGCTTGATCTGAGAGGGGCATACAATCTCGTGAGGATCAAGGAGGTTGATGAGTGGAAAACTGCGTTTAACCCTTTCACTGACGTATGGACCAAAAAAGTACCCACAGGTGGCCAAGTCTGTATGCCGTACAGGCCTCATTTCTCCCTTCAATGACCATAAGCTTATATCAGAATTGTTCAGCAGACTCTGCTAAACAATTCTATAACTCTGATCAACGGATTACAACCCAATGATCAGTTATTAACCTCTAATGTGACCACCCCCCACCCATGCCGCTGCTTCCCTGCCCCCTGCTTCTCCGCCTCTCCCTTCCACCTAAAACTGCCCCTCCCCCACTCGCCTTTACTATCCCTTTCACCCCCCTTCACCCCCCAGCACTGACTACCCCCCTCCACCCTATCCGACCCCCCCCTAAACCCGATCCCCGTAGCTACCATCGTTAGCTGGCATCCCTCCTCTTCCACTCCCACCGGCTTCAGGTGCTGCATAGGGACTCGGGGGGGATGTGTCCCCCCACCAGTCACATCACCCCCATACCGGCGCTGCACCCCCCAATCCATCACCGCTCTGAGTGGCATCCCTCCTTCCCCTCCTACAGCTTCTGCCTGTGTTCTTTGGCGAGCTGTCAGGCTGGGGGGCACGGCAAGGGGGAGGGAGATGTGCGGGTGGGGGTGAAGTTGGGGCTTGGGGAGGCTTGGTAAATGTGTTTGCCAAACTCCCCCTGTAGTACAGTGGATATAGGCAGCAATCGCTCCTATATCCACTGACAGCTGATACATTGTATCACTCGCTGATCATCGTAAACCGCGAGTGATGCAATGTATCAGACTGTCATTTTATGAATGAATGAGTAATGTCTATACAGATTTCTTATTCATTCAAGTGCTACAGAGAAAGGGATTCTTCAGTCCCTTTCCTTGTCTCAAAAAAAGAGATATGGGGGTCTGTTTAGACCTCTATCTCGCTAAAGACCCCCCAAAAAATAAATAACTGTAAAAAAAGTAAAAAGTTAAAATAAAAAAACAAAAATAGTAAGACTACCCCCCCCAGGTCTGCCTGCACTCACCCCTTCAAGGTGACGCCCCCCCCCACACTCACCCCTCCATGGCTTCCTCAGCTTCTCCCGACCAACCCGTTCCATCCTTATGGTCTAGGAGGAGATGCCAGAAGACCATAGCGAATATTAATTCGCTATTGTCACAAGTGGGTGGGTTTGAGGTGCAATGCTCTGTGCCCTGAGCCCAACCTTTGTCAAGCCACTTAGAGCCCCATGCTCTAATCATGTGGCTTGGAAAAAAAAAACTCATACAAGCTTGGCACCCGGCACCCTGCAGGGGGGCAGCGCCCCTAATGTACAAGTCGCTCCTGGTAAGACCCCTTTCACATGTGGACTCTGTCAAGAAGATCCGCATGCTCAGTGGGGGATCTGTTTGCTGTTCCCCGCTGAGCAGATGGATGACAGGTCCGTGTCCGCTCTGCTAATGCAGAGCAGACACGGAAACAGCCCACTGTTCTCTATGGGGCGGTCGGATGGAAACGGACCGCCTGACCATTTCCATCGCACACCATCCTACCCGATCTGCTAGATGGATGGGGAATGAGATCCCCATCCGCCTGTTTTTAGGGGACTGGACTGGATCAGATGCAGGCGGGTGTAAACGGACACATGTCCATTTACATCAGCCTCTCCATAAAGAACAAATTGTGGTCCGATTGGGCCCACCTGAAGACAGGCAGACCCGATCAGTCTGCTTGTGTGAAAGGGGCCTAAGGCCTTGTTCACACAGCGCATACACAGCATACCTGTACAGGGATGCACAGATGTTCCGTGCATCTCTGTGCAGGCAGTCCCATTGATGTAATTTGGGATGTAGCACCTGCACGAACAGAGCCGTTGCTTCCATGTAAGTTCATATGCATGTCCGTGGGCTCACACTGTCTGCCTTTGGGGTCATGTACCTACACGGATATCAGACTGGGAACAGCAGCTATTTCTGTGCAGCTGCCAGTACGGGGATGCATGGAACACCTGTGCATCCACCATGCGGGTAAACATGGCCCTCCATGGGCGTACACTTTAGTATGCCACATTTCAACAATGCTTTAGTAGCAATTTAGTAGAAATTTTGTAAGGTATGCTGTGTTTATATGCACTATTCATGATTTTAGTGTATTTTTAGTGAAAATAGCGATATGATAAACATTTGCGCAATTGTTGCGGGGCCCAAAAAATTAGTAGCTTTTTTTTTTATTCTACAGGCCATGTGCTTTCAGAAAATGTTTAGTTTGAGGGGTCTTTTCAAATTCTGAAAGCTTTTAGTGAAAAATGGTATCTTCCGGATTTTTAGAGTAAATTGTTTTTATTTACAGTTTTTTGCGTACCTTCATTTCACAAAAAGGTGCAATTTAAAATGTACAAATATTTTGTTATTTTATTAACTCAATACAGTTTTAACTTTTATATTTGCTAAGAATTTAGCAGGAAAGTTGTACATTTTGCCATGTATGAATCCACTATTGATGATTTTAGTGTATTTTTAGCGAAAATATTGTTTTGATAAACATTTGCACTAATACCACAGGGCCTAAAAAAAAATCAGTAGCACCTTCTTTTTATTCCAGAGGTCACATGCTTTTCAAAAAATATATGGTTTGGGGTTTTTTTTACAAACTCTGAAAGATGTAAGCGAAAAATGAAAACCTCCTGGTATTTAGAGAAATTTTTAGGTATGCTCGAGTTTCACCATTTTGCAAGAAAGGCGCAATTTAAAATTTACAAATATTTGTTATTAACTTAACACAGGATAAGCTTTTATATTTAGCAGAGATTTCGTAAAATTGTGTGTTTTTATCTGCTAATAATACACAATTGATAAAACTGGAAGGAAATGGACTTGCTGTGTAAAAAATAAATACCGTATATACTCGTGTAGAAGTCGAGTTATTCAGCACATTTTTTGTGCTGAAAAAGACCCCCCTCGACTTATACCCGAGTCAGTGTCTGTGGTGATCAGTAGTCTCACATTAAACAGAGCCGTGCTGCTCCTAAGAGCTGTTCTGTGCTTTGTAAGTGTGATTAAACACATTGGAATGTAGAGAATGCTGAGAGAGGTGTCAGATTCTCAGCTTGATGTCGGGAGGTGGGCGGGACAAGCTGATGTTGGCTGTTCAGTCCCGCCCACCTCCCGATCTTTGTGAAGAGCTGCAGCTCTCTCTCTGCATTCTCAGACCTTTTTGAATACCTGGGGGATATGTGGTACTGTGTACCTACAGCTCATTTATACCATGTAAGTGATTTAATTTCATCTTACATATATTTGTTACTATGTACTCTTTATTTTAACATGTTGTTTATGTGTCAGTATTGCTTTTCTTGACATGTTTATTCTTATTAGATTATCATTATCAGCTCCAGACGAAGCGCATAGTCCTGCTGCGCAAAACTAGTTAAGCTTCACTTAATGTATCCACCTCTGGGCCTACAAGTGGCATGAACCCTACTTCTATACTTATGTACAATGTATTGTATATTGGTATAATCTGTATCTTTTAGGGTTTCATATCACCACTATATATGCCAGAGGATGTTTCAATACACTCTGTGCGGTTCTCCCTTGTTCTGATCCACTTAGTGACCAGAACGTGAGGATACCCATGGTGTCTTATAGCTGTCATGATTGCATGTCCTTTTTGTAATGATGTTAGTGTTTCATGTATGTACTATGTCCTGGGTATTTAATGCCTCGTCGTAACAAATAAAGCGTATGTATTTTTTACACAGCATGCCTTAAAAGTCAATTTCCTTCCAGTTTTATCAATTGTGTACTATTTCATCAGGATGTGGCATGCTTTTACTTTCTAGCCTCCCCAGCCCCACACTGTAGGGTGGCAACTCTCTTTGTCCCTACCCTCTTCATATTTATCTGCTAATAATGGTTTTAGTGTATTTTTAGCGACAATATCGCTTTGATAAACTTTTGAGCAAATACCGCAGGGCCTAAGAAATCCATAGCACCTTTTATTCTAGAGGTAATATGCTTTCAGAAAATATATGGTTTGGGGGGTCGTTCACAAATTCTGAAAGTAGTAACGGAAAAATGAAAACCTTCAGGTTTTTAGACAAATTTGGAAATTTACATTTTGCGTACGTTCGATTTTCACCATTTTGCAAAGAGGTGCAATGTATTTTTTTTTATTTTTTTTTTATTAACTCCATACAGGTTAAGCTTTTATGTTTAGTAGGAATTTAACAGGAATTTTGTAAAAGTAGCTGCAATTTATCTGCTAATAATGGTTTTAGTGTATTTATTGCAAATATATAGATTTGATAAACATTTGCGCAAATACCACGGGTTCTAAAAAAAAATCAGTATCACCTTCTTTTTATTCTAGAGGTCATATTCTTTCAGAAAATGGTTTTGGGGCTCTTTCACAAATTCTGAAAGCTGTAAGGGAAAAATGGAAACCTTCAGATTTGGATATTTACATTTTTGCATACATAAGATTTTCACCATTTTGCAAAAAGGCGCAATGTAAAAATAAAATTTTTTTGTTATTTATTAACTCCATATAGGTTAAGCTTTTATATTTAGTAGGGATTTAGCAGAAATGTTGTAAAATTAGCTGTGTTTTAATCTAATAATGGTTTTAGTGTATTATTTGCGAATATATAGGTTTGATAAACATTTGCGCAAATATTGTGGGGTCTAAAAAAAAACCATTAGCACCTTCTTTTTATTCTAGAGGTCATATGCTTTCAGAAAATATATGGTTTTGTGGGCTTTTCTCAGATCAGAAAGCTGTAAGGGAAATATTAAAACCTTTTGATTTTTAGAGAAATTTGGATATTTACACTATTGCGTCTGTGAAATTTCCATCATTTTGCAAAAAGGCACAATTTAAAAGTTACAAATGTTTTTATTTATTAACTCAATGCAGGTTAAGCTATTATATTTAGTATGCATTTTGTAAAATTTGCTTTGTATTTATCTGCTCATCATGATTTTAGCAGATTTTTAGCAAAAATATTGTTTTGATAAACATTTGCGCAAATATCGTGGGACCTTAAAAATCAGTAGCATCTTTCTATTCTACTGGCCATGTGCTTTCAGGAAATATATGGGGGGGGGGGGGGGGGTATTTTACAAATCCTGAAAGCTATAAGTGAAAAATCACAAGCAAAGGAAAAATTGCAAAAATGGCCTGGCCACCTGAGTGCAATAATGGAGCACGGGTCCTGGTAGCGAAAGGGTCAATAGCAGGACAGGCCATTATGAATACCTCATAATGTCGTTTGGTCTTTGCAACGCTCCAGCAGTTTTTCAGGAGTTCATCAACGATGTCCTTCGAGATTTGTTGCAGCAATGTGTGGTGGTTTATCTCAACGATATCCTCATATATTCCAAGTCCCTAGAGAGCCACCACACAGATGTCTGCCGTGTGCTTCAGTGGCTGTGAGATAATAACCTGCATTGTAAATTGGAGAAGTGTGAGTTCCATCGTGAACAGGTTAAATTCCATGTGATTTCCACTGCTGGTTTTTCCATGGACCCAGAGAAGCTATCGGCAGTTCTACAGTGGCCCCCACCCATGGGTTTACGTCCACTACAACATTTTCTTAGCTTAGCCAATTATTATTAGAGGTTTATTCATAACGTCTCGTCTCTGGTCAAATCCCTGACTGATATGACCAGAAAGGATGGTAACCCACAGAATTGGTCTCCAGAGTCCATTAAGGCCTTTGAAGCTCTCAAGGCTGCCTTTATTTCTGCTCCTGTGTTGGCACATCCTGATCCTACATTACCCTTCATCCTTGAGGTTGATGCATCTAAAACTGGAGTTGGTGAGCTTCTGTCTCAACGTCCCACCTCCGAGAGTGCTATGCATCCTTGTGGCTACTTTTCCAAGAAGTTATCTCCTGGGGACAGAGAGTTGTTAGCATTCATTTTAGCCTTTAAAGAATGGAGGCATCTCCTCAAGGGTACCATTGTTCCTGTTCTCATTTTGACTGACCACAAGAATCTCACATTCAGCTTCAGTCTCATTCTTACCTGGTATGAAGAATGTAAGGGGCGATGCATTGTCGCAACAGTTTTCTTCCACTTCCAAGATGGAGTTGGTTCCTGTTCCCCTGATACCTCCTGATCATATTCTGGCTACGGTTCGCACCAGTCTCACTTCACCTTTGAAATACAAGATCCTTGCTGCTCAGATCCATGCTCCTCCTGAGAAACCTTGCGACCCTACTATGTGCTCTAGCCTTACCATTCTCCCAAGGCTGCTGGTCACCCAGGGAAGAATTGACTCATTAGGGCTATTCCCCTACAGGTCTGGTGGCCTAGTCTCCGCACTGATGTAGCTGACTTAGTAGAAGCCTGTTCCGTGTATGCTCAGAGCAATACACCACAACATCTTCCAGTGGGTCTTCTACAACCCATACCCAATGGAGAACGAACTTGGACCCACCTGTCTATGGATTTTATTGTGGAGTTGCCTAACTCTCAGGGTAACACAGTTTTCCTTCTGGTGGTTGATTCTCAAAGATGTCACATTGTATTCCACTTAAGAAGTTGTCCACGTCCAAGGAACTGGCATCCATTTTTGCTCACAAGAGCTTTCCCTTACATGGGCTTCCCAAGGGGATCGTCTTGGACAGGGGTAGCCAGTTTGTGTCCAGGTTTTGAGTTTTTAAGCACAGTTGAGAATTCAACTTTCCTTCTCTTCTGTGTATCATCCGCAGTCCAATGGGGCCTCAGAATGAGCTAACCAGTCCTTGGAACAGCTTTTATGTTGCTATATTTCTGACCACCATAACAACTGGTCTCACCTGTTACCTTGGGCGGAGTTTCCTCACAATGCCGTAAATACCGTCTCCCAATTGTCTCCGTTTTGCTGAATTATAAACCAGCCATGTTGCCTGACTCATTTGTTCTTCAGAGAATTCCTGTGTTGGAGGAGCTCTCCGTGGTCTTTTTTCCACTTGGGTACAGGTCCTGGAGTCTTTTCAATGTGGCAATGATAGGTACAGATGCCATGCTGATGGCAGATGTCTACCTGCAACTTCTTACCAAGTTGGGGAGAGGGTCTGGCTGTCTTCTCGCAAACCTCTGACTCCATGTTCCCTCACTGAAGCTGGCACCACAGTTTATTGGGCCTTTCTATATTCTCTGAAAGATCAACCCAGTGGCTTACGATTTAGACCTGCCTTCTAATATGCAAATTTCTAATGTATGCCATGTGTCCTTATTAAAACCTTCTTCACCACCTTGGTACCATGTCCTCATCCTGTTCAGGTTGATAACCAAGAGGAGTATGAAATACAATCTATCATTGACTCCCGTAGGGTCCGTGGGTGCATACAGTACCTGGTTCATTGGAAAGGGTACGGTCTTGGGTCTCATCCTTGGACGTACATGCTCCTGTTCTCCTCCGTGCTTTCCATAGACATTTTCCCCTCAAACCTGGTGGCCCCCCCAAGGGGGGGTCATTGAGGAGTGGGTACTGTCAGGGCTGGGCCCAGCCTTCCCTTCTCAGAGCCAGCTGCTCAGCTGAGGGTTAATTGCCGATCTCAGCTTCCACTCTGTCTCACCTGATGTCCATATCCTGCTTGTTAGCCAGCGCTCCTAGCTATGTAAACTGTCTGGATCTGACACCTGGTCAACATCTCTGTATAATATCTGCTGTGTTTTCCTGTGAAAGACTTTTGCCTGTTTGACATTCCTTCTGGTTTCTGGATTAAAGACTCTGCTCGGCTGACTTCACTTCTGGCTCCTGACCCTGCATCCTGTTTTGACCTTGCTGATCTCTGGATCCCCGCTTGCTAGCTAGCACCAACCATCTGATTTCGCTACCGAACATTGGCTATGTTTTGACTTTGTTTGCTCTGTTCTATTTTACCATTGTTATTAAATGTGATTTTTACTGCACTTCCATCTGAGTCTGATTCATGGCTCCTGGCACTGTTACAGCTTTATTCTCAATACTAGCTGTCATTTAGCTAGCTGGCTGATGAATATCCCAAAAGGACAATATACACACCTCAGGAGGAACTGCAGCAAACTGACAGATTATAAGGTGGTTTCCAAACCATTGACCCCTAACTTCCTGGATAAAGCATATCAGGAGGAGTTTCTTGTCATAAGGAATGGACTGCACCTAAATGGGGAGGGTGCAGCTCTGTTGGGAAGATAGCATGGCCAATAAGTTAAATCCTTTTAAACTAGGTGGGAGGAGGGGGGTCAGGGGAAGCTTTTACAGCCAGTGAGTGAAGGACAGAAAGTACTAGAGTGGTCAATGTAACTGGAGTACATAAGATCAACACATGTGTGCTGACAAAATCCCACTGCAGCCTCAGAGCAAACAGGGTTAAATAGCACGCGGCTGTACAAAACTAAAAGCATGTTTACTAATTCTTTAAGTGTGGTGAACAAAATGGAAGAACTGGAACTATTGATACATGAGAAGGATTTTGACTTGTGGGAGTAACGGAGATCTGGTTCGACAGCACACATGACTGGCTTGCGACTGTCCAGGGTCACTCCCTGTACCACAGGGACAGGGTAAGTAGAAGAGGAGGAGGTGTGTGCATGTACGTTAAGAGAGATGTGCTGGTGAACACAACGGATGATATTACTAATGGGGCAATGAAGTGGGTGGAAACCCTGTGGCTGGCACTTCAAAAGGAAGGAATAAATGGGAAATGAATAGTAGGCGTTAGGAAAATGTCAGTTTCTGGCCATCTCTGGCTGTCTGTGCGCATTCGCGTGCGCCTGTGTGCTCCAATGGCGCCAAACAGCCTATTTAAGTAGACAACACCCTGCAACAGATGCTCTCCATTCTACAGCGTTAGTGTGTTCCTGAGTGATCCCTTATCTGACTATCTGTTCCTGTGACCCAGCTTGTCTTGACCCTGCTTGATCACTGCCTGCACTGACCTCGGCTTCCACGACCACACTCCTGCCTGCTCCCTTGTACCTTTGCTGCCAGCCTCTTAACAAACTCTGCCTGTGCCCGACTATTCTTCTGCCTGCCCCTTCTGTACTGCACCACCAGCCAGTTGCCGACCCAGCCTGTACCACTATTCTGTTAACTAGCACGAGACCAGAGGAATATCTTCAGTAGTCACCGGTGACCAGCTCAACCCTTGTGTCATCCTCACTCCTGAGCCTCCTGTCTGCTCTACCAGGGGTTCACAAATCAGGGTTGCAAGAGCGGTTACACCTGCATAAGTCAGACTCCACCACCAGGTACGTGACAGTAATGGACAGCCATGCTTGAGTCTGCGCAGGAAACCTCTCCCAAGGATGATCTCTGTTTGCATCTGGCTGGCCTGACCCGAGCCGTCAAGACACTGCAGGATGGCTTCACCCAACTAGAGGAACAGGTGCAAGATTTTGCCTCAGCCACGGCCCCTGGAAGTAGCCAGCCCACGGCCCATACCTTTGCGGTCCTGCCGCTGGAACCTAAGGTTCCTCGGCCGGAGCGGTTTTCGGGTGACCGCACCAAGTTCCGGTCGTTTCGCAATTCCTGCGAACTCTACTTTGCACTTCAACCCCGCACCTTTTCCCTGGAGACCACAAAGGTGGGGTTAGTGATTTCCCTTTTGCTAGGGGCCGCAGAAGTGAGCAGCTTGACTCTGTTCTTCCAGGCTATGGCTGTATTATATGAGGATCCCCATTAAGTCGCTAGTGCCGAGGTAGCACTCCATGCGCTCCAGCAAGGCCGCCATACAGCAGAGGACTATCTAACAGAATTCAGGCACTGGACTGCTGATACCGCATGAAACGAGGCAGCTCTCTGTTACCAGTTCCATTCTGGCCTCTCCGATCCCCTTAAAGATGAACTAGCCCATCTTGGAGTGCGCTACACCCTGGACTCCCTAGTAAATCTGTCTATTCAGATAGACAAGCGCCTCAGAGAGCGCAGGGCTGAGAAATCTGTGGCACCTGATCAGTCTGAACCCATGCAGCTGGGTCTTCTCTGGCCATCTCTTACATCGGAAGAAAGGCAACGCTGAGTCAGCAACCGCCGATGTCTATACTGTGAGGAGCCCGGACATATAGTGAGAACGTGCCCTGCCAAGTGTGGTAAGCATTCACCAGTCTTCCATGGTGATGCACCAGTCACCCCAAATGCCTCCTCTCATCTCACTCTTCTGTTATCCCAACATCTTCCCGACAGGAGCATCCTGGTTACCACAATCATCGACTCCGGTGCCTGCAGTGGATTCATTGATCAGACCTTTGCGGCCCAGAACCTGATTCCGTTGTGACCCAAACGCCACGGGATGGTCGTACGTTTGGCAGATGGCACTACCATTAATTCAGGTGTCGTCATGCATGAGACTCTGCCCATACCTGCTTCTACTCCCGACGGTCATTGGGAACTCCTGCTATTGGACGTCATCGCGTCCCCACTTTTTCCGATTATCCTCAGCTTACCTTGGCTGCAGGCCCACAGCCCCTGCATCAACTGGGCTACCGGCGAGACCAAATTCTTGTCACCGTACTGCCTCCAGCACTGCTTCCCAGGAACTGAAGGGCCTAACCCCACTCTGCTCAGTCTGGATAGTGACCCTGACTCTGAGACCTGCCTGTCGGTTCCTTCAGTCTACCATTCCTTCCTAGACATGTTCAGTAAGAAGGCGGCTGAACAGCTACCACCCCATAGGCAATATGACTGTCCTATTGAGCTCCTCCCCGGAGCTGAGGTCCCCTTTGGAAGGATTTTTCCTCTGACTGAGCTGGAGCTAGCAGCCCTCAAGGTTTACATAGATGACAACTTGGAAAAGGGCTTCATCCGGCCCTCTACGTCCCCAGCAGGAGCTGGAATCTTTTCTTTGTCAAAAAGAAGGATCACACCCTGAGGCCGGTTCGGGCACTTTGAGTACTTGGTGATGTCCTTTGGACTTTGCAACGCCCCAGCTACATTCCAGCATTTCGTGAACAAATGTGTTCAAGGATTATCTGGATCACTTTGTGATCATCTACTTAGACGACCTCTTGATATTCTCTTCCACGTTGGAAGAGCATCACAAACATGTTGCCTGTGTTCTGAGCCGCCTTCGGCAGCATGGGCTTTACGCCAAGGCTGAGAAATGTGAATTTGAACGATCCAGTATTATCTTCCTAGGACTCATCATTTCGGTCACAGGTATTACTATGGACCCCCGAAAGGTCTCTGCTATTCTCAAATGGCCTGCCCCCACAGACAAGAAGGGAATTCAACTTTTCATTGACTTCGCCAACTTCTACAGGAAGTCCATAAAATGATTCTTGACTGTCATCGACCCGATCACACAGCTTACTAAACTGAGTACACGGTTTGTGTGGTCCGAGGAAACCCAAAAGCCTTCGAGACCTTGAAAGGTCTATTCACATCTGCACCTGTCTTGAAGCACCCTGATCTGGCACTGCCATTTGTTCTAGAGGTGGATGCTTTCGAGGTTGCTGTTGGGGCCGTCCTGTCGCAAAGACAGGGAGCCAAGGCTGCCCTTCACCCGGTGGCATTCTTCTACCGAAAGTTGTCCTCACCAGAAAGGAACTATTATGTTGGAGACCGTGAGCTACTGGCTATCAAAGCTGCCCTGGAAGAGTGGCGCTATTTGTTAGGAGCAGCCAGGCAGCCTATTCTGATCTTTACGGATCACAAAAACCTTGAGTATCTCAGGTCAACCAGAAGACTGAAACCTCGTCAAGCCCGGTGGGCTCTCTTCTTTTCATGCTTCCTCTTCCACGTCACGTACAGGCCTGGGTTGAAGAACACCAAACCGGATGCCTTGTCCCGGATGTTCTGCAAACCTGGAGATTCCATGATTCTAGACACTGTGCTGCATCCCAGAAACTTTCTACTGACACAGGGGGACTTGCTGTCTCGTATTAGGCAGTCTCTGGCTAAGTCTCCCAAACCAGCAGACCCCAACCTGATAGCAAGAGATGGATTACTATGGCACAAGAACAGGCTTTTTGTACCAGAGGGGCAGCGTCTATCTTTTCTGGCATCCTGTCATGACCATAAGCTAGCATGTCATTTTGGAACCCGCAAGGCTGCTGAACTCCTGCTATGTTCTTTCTGGTGGCCCCGGGCAGACGAGCTCTGTCGGAACTATGTCAGCTCCTGCCCCACCTGCGCCCAACACAAGAACAGTAAAGCCAAGGCATGGGGGCTACTAAGGCCACTTCCTGTACCTGAGCGGGCATGGTTCATGATTAAAGTCCATGGAAATCATAGAACTTCCACCATCTTAGGGGTATACGTCAATCTTTGTGGTCGTGGACCGATTAACTAAAATGGAGCACTTCTTACCCATGAAGGGTACACCATCAGCAGCCAAAACGGCTGAAATCTTCATTCGGGAAATAGTCAGACTCCATGGAGTTCCCTCAAGCATCGTCTCCGACCACGGAGTCCAATTTACGTCCAAATTTTGGAAAGCCCTGTGTTCCTCCCTGGACATAGAACTCGCCCTCTCATGTGCCACCCACAGACTAACGGCCAGATGGAGAAAACCAATCAGACACTTGAGCAATATCTACGCTGCTTTTCTTCGTTTTCACAGGACGACTGGGTCTCTCTGCTGCCATTGGCTGAATTTGCCTTCAACAATACGGTTCACTCGGCCACTAAACAATCCCCATTCCTGGCCAACTACGGCTTTCATCCAACCTTTATGCCCACAGGCAACTCTGAAAGCATAGTACCCGCAGTACAGGAGACTACCAAATTTCTGGAGGAGAATAATAAACTTTTACAGGAAACCTTGGCCCAGACTCAGCAGTACAATAAAGAGATCTTTGACAAAGGGAGATGGGGAGAGTTGGACCTACAACCCAGAGAGCAAGCCTGGCTCACCACACAGAACCTTAACCACTTCCCGCCCAGTGCATTGACAAATGACGTCCGGGCGGGGGGTTCATTATCCTGACTGGACGTCTATTGACGTCCTCAGGATAATGCGCAATCGCGCGCCCCTGGGGGCGCGCATCGCGGCGATCGGTGGAGCCGTGGGTCAGGCTGACCCACCGCATTACCGACTGAGGTAAAAGGCTTCGATCCGAAGCCTTTTACCATGTGATCAGCCGTGACCAATCACGGCTGATCACAGTGTAAATAGGAAGAGCCGTTGATTGGCTTTTCCTCTGCTCAGGTCTGCAGACCTGAGCAGCGGAGAGCCGATCGGCTGCTCTCCTGACGGGGGGGGGGCTGCGCTGAACATTTATCAGCGCAGCCACCCTCAGGATCACCCCACAAGGGAGCCCCCCCGCCGGACAGCACACCCAGGCCGCCCAGGACCACCAGGGAATTAAATCAGAGGCCGCCCAGGACCACCAGGGAGCCCCCACTAGACCACCAGGTAAGGGCATTATTGTGCACTGTAGGGATGGCACTGTGCCCATGTATGATGCCTGCCAGTGCCATCCCTAACAGTGCTTGTTGTACCTGTGCCCACCCGTGCCACCTATAAGTGCCCCCCCGTGTCACCTATCAGTGCCCACCTGTGCCACCTAAAAGTGCCCACCTGTGCCACCTAAAAGTGCCCCCTGTCAGTGCCCATCAGTGCCCAGTGCCACTTATCAGTGCCGCCTATGAGTGTCCATCAGTGCCGCATATTAGTGCCACGTATCAGTGCCCGTAAGTGTTGCTTGTCAGTACCATCCATCAGTGCTGTATATGTGCCCAATCATCAGTGCAACCTTATTAGTGCCACCTCATCAGTGCCAATCTGTACTGCCTCATCAGTGCCCGTCAGTGTAGCCTCATCAGTGCCCATCAGTGTAGCCACATCAGTGCCCGTCAGTGAAGGAGAAAATGTACTTTATACAAACTTTTGTGACAGAAACAAAGAAAAATGTTGTTTTTTTTCAAAATTTTCGGTCATTTTTTTTCTATAGCGCAAAAAATAAAAACCGCAGGGGTGATCAAATACCACCAAAAGAAAGCTCTATTTGTGGGAACAAAATGACAAAAAGTTTGTTTGGGTGCAGCGTCGCACAACCGCACAATTCTCATTCAAATCGCAACAGCACTGAAAGCTGAAAATTGGTCTGGTAGGGACGTGTCCTAAGTGCCCGGTATTGAAGTGGTTAAACTGGCCTGCCCATCAAGGAAATTGGGATCCAGGTTCATTGGGCCTTTTCGGGGTGAAGAGGAAAGTCAACCAAGGGGCATATGAGTTGGAACTCCCGCCGTCTCTGCGGGTCCATCCCGTTTTTCATGTGGCTCTTTTAAAACCCATGACCCCAAATCCTTTTCCTGGGCAGAACATAGGCACGCTAGGGACAATTTTAGTGGATGGCGTAGAAGAATTTGAAATCGAATCCATCCTGGACTGCAGGAAAAGGGGTGGCGGGGTTCAATCCCTCATGAAATGGAAGGGTTACGGCCCTGAAGAGAGCTCCTGGAAGCCTGAAGCCAACATCCGCGTGGATGAACTTATCCAGTCCTTTAAGGATAGCAATCCTGCTAGGTTTGCCCGGCTGGGCATCCGGAGGCTGCCCCTTGGGGGGGGGCAATGTTAGGAAAATTGCAGTTTCTGGCCATCTCTGGCTGTCTGTGCACGTTGTGCACGTTCGCGGGTGCCCATGCGCGCCCAACGGCCAATTTAAGCAGACAACACCCTGCAGCAGATGCTGTCCCTTCTACAACATTAGTGTGTTCCTGAGCGATCTGTTATCTGACTATCTGTTCCTGTGACCCGGCTTGTCTTAACCCTGCTTGATCTCCACCTGCACTGACCTCGGCTTCCACGACCACTCTCCTGCCTGCTCCCTTGTACCAGACCGTTAACAAACTCTGCCTGTGCCTGACTATTCTTCTGCCTGCCCCTTCTGTACTGTTCCGCCAGCCAGTTGCCGACCCAGCCTGTACCACCATTTTGTTAACTAGCACGAGACCGGAGAAATATCTTCAGTTGTCACCGGTGACCAGCTCAACTCTCGTGCCATCCTCACTCCTGAGCCTCCTGTCTGCTCTACCAGGGGTTCACGAATCAGGGTTGCAAGAGAGGTTACTCCTGCATAAGTCAGACTCCACCACCAGGTACGTGACAGTAGGGGTCCCCTAACCTGAAGGATGAAAAGGAGGCCGAACTCCTTTCACAATTAGAAATGGTGGCAAGACAGGGCAATGTTATCATTATGGGGGACTTTATTCAGATATTGAGTGGGCAGATGGAGCTGCTCACTCCACTCCTCTAAAGCCCAGCACTTCCTAAAGGTCTTGTGGGGCAATTTTTTTGACAGTTGGTAGATGCCCCAACTAGAAAAAAGGCTCTGCTTGACTTACTTATCACAAACAAGCCAGAGCTGATAGCGGATGTGGACGTAAGGCCCCTTTCTCACTTATGAGACTTGTCCTGTGAGTTGGGACTGCAAGGTGGTTTGGCAAGTTGTTCCCCATGATTTCCAATGAGTATCATATCCATGCGACTTCAAGTCCCGCCAACTTCAAAGTAGTCCCTGCATTACTTTGGTCCAACTTTGATGCAACTTGAGTTCTATAGACTTCAATGTTAAACCCTCAAAGTCGCATGCAAATTGCACCTGATAATATAGATGCGATTTATGTTCTATTTCTGTATGACTTTGTAATATGTTTTCATTGTGCCAGAGTTGCAACAAAGTCGTACTGATCCCAAATGGCGTCGAAATCAAGGTAAAATCGCGGCAAAAAATTGCAGCAAAATTGTGGTAACATCCCGTCACACAATGTGAAAGGGGCCTTAGGGATAACTTAGAAAACAGCAATCATAAGGCATGTTTACGTTCACTGTAAAGCACAGGAGAAGCAGACACCAGGGTAGGACAAGCAAATTAAATTTCAAGAGAGCCATCTTTACCAAACTGCATTCAGTACTGCATGACATTAAATGGGAAGATATTCTAGAAGCAAAAAACAGAGGAAAAGTGAGAGTGTTTTAAGAACATTTTAATTACCGGCATTAGCCAGTGTATTCCAATGGGCAATAAATAGGGATGGGCCCGCCGTTCGAGTTGAACGTTCGTCGAATTTAGAACATTATGGGGCTTTTGTAGCGACTTTGCCACTGCAGAGTGCCCCATAATGCATTGCGCACAGATGGCGCGCACAGCTCCTCCCCCTTGGGAGGGTTCCCACCGTCTGCACGCTGTTTGCTTTGACACTTTATTTTTTTATTTTTACTGTATTTTATTTTATTTTTTAAATTTATCTTTATTGAAGTTTTCCTCTTTTTTTTTTCAACAAACAATACATTGACAAGACTACGCATTACAGCATTCATACATTTGACATCACACGCTGGGCGCCACTCTAATTCTCTATAACTCCCCTCCCCTACCCCGAGTACCTACAGAGGGAAGAAGAGAGTCAAAACAACTAACCTAAAACAAAAAAAAATCCCCAACACAAACCCCCGCCCCCCACTCGTTCCTGAATTCCTGGATTAGCATAATTATTGCCATTCCAAACTTTAACTCTTATCAGTCATAGACTGTGTGGATGCTGTTGACCCAACTCCCCCACACCATATCGAACTTAGATGGTATACCCCTACTAACATACGTGGCCCTATACATAGGAATAATCTTATTCACAAGACCTTCGGAGGTGTACTTTTCTTCCAGGAGAGCACAACCACTTTCCTGGCATAGAAAAGTAAGATTGTCACAAGTGTACGGGTAGCACTTCTTGCATCTAATGTATCTACCAATCCCAACATACACACTTCCACCGAACTTTGAACATGGACACCTGTAATTTCTCTTGTACACTCCGTAACCCCTCTCCAGAATTCTTGTATACACCTGCAGCTCCAGAAGATATGGAAAAAAATCTGCATCTGAGAGATTGCTCCACCAGCATCGAGATGATTGTGTATGAAACATCCTTGCCAGTCTTGCTGACGTGCAATACACACAATGCAGAAATTTAAACTGTAGAAGATGTTCCCTAACTGACAAAAATCTAGTAAAATTAATGTCCCACATAGCTTCCCAGTCCCTACCCTCCATTTGCGGGTACACTGCCTCCCACCCTGCTCTACAGCCTGCTAAAAGTTGACCCCCGTCCATACTTATTTGTTTATAGATCCTAGATAAAGCTTTGTTTAGGCCCTCTTCTCTGAGTAAGGATTCTATTTCACTTATCCGAACCTTAAGTCTATTCTTCCCATATTGAGTCTCGTATGCATGTCTAAGTTGCAGGTACCAGAATAGGTGGGTATTAGGCAGTTTAACCTTTGCCTTCAAGGCTTCAAATGGCATTAACCCTTCCATCCTCCAATATGTCACTTATTGTCTTTATACCATATTTTATCCAGACAATTGGGTCCTGGTACTTTTCAAACTGCGGCAAATTAGTTTCCCCACAGGGGGGTATAAGGGGAAACCCTCACCTCGCTCTCTGCCTTGTTGACCACCGCCCATGCCCGAGGTACCACTCGCATGGACTGCGTGACTGGGTGGGAAACCTTCCCACGAAGAAGTTGATGCGCCAATGACTCGTGAGAGCCAACTACTGCCACCTCTAAAGAAGTGTCAGCGTTGTCCTCTCGAGGCCTAAGCCATCTATGAGCCACGACTAGTTGGCCTGCCAGAAAGTACCTGTAGAAATCAGGGACAGACAGTCCCCCCTTTCTCCATGGCAGTTTCAGCACCTCCAGTTTAATCCTTGGTTGATGGCCCTGCCACAGAAAAGAGGACACCAGCCTATCAATGCTTCTAAATCTATGTCTTGGGTTCCAGATAGGTGAGTTCCTCAACACGTACAGAAGCTCTGGTAAGACCTTCATCTTTACTAAATTCACCCTGCCTACAAGTGATATGGGAAACTTTTGCCATGTCTGTAGCCTATTATTTAATTGTACTACTAGGGGGGAGACATTTAGGGCTATAAAGTCAACCACGGTACTGGAAATGTGAAGACCCAGGTATTTTATCTTGTCCGCCCTCTGCAGGGGACAGCCAGCGAGAACCATACATAACGGATTTGGTGCTTTTAATGAGATAATTTGGGATTTACCCCAGTTGACTTTAAGCCCTGAATAGGTGGGAAAATTATATTATAATACAAATAAGATAAAAAGAGTACCATATCATCTGCATACAATGCTGTCTTTTCAATATGATTGCCCACCTCTTTCCCCTGTACCTCTTGCGACATATGCAGGGCCGCAGCCAGAGGCTCAATCACCAGGGCAAATATGCCCGGTGATGGGGGATAGCCCTGATGAGTACCCCTTCCAATACCAAAAGGTTCAGAAATCATCCCATTTAATTTAATAGCTGCAGTTGGTGATTTATAAAGCAGGTCGATCTACTTCCTAAAATAGTGACCAAAGCCATACAGCTCAAGCACTATCGCCATATATCTCCAATCCATGGAATCGAAGGCCCTCTCTAGGTCTAGAAAGGCCATAATCCCTCCACTGGAGACACTCGGCCCCAGTTGTAGATGTGTGAAAATCCTGCGTAAGTTAATATCTGTAGCCTTTTTCGGCATAAAGCCAGTCTAGTCTGAGGAGACCATGAGCTCCATAGTTTGCCTTAACCTAGCCGCTAATACTTTCGCCAGGATTTTGCAGTCCATATTTAACAATGATATAGGCCTATATGATGTGCATTGCAACGGATCCTTACCTTTTTTGCAAGAAGCACTATATAGGCTTCATGGAATGAGGGAGGAAGACTTTCCTTCTGATGGCTACCCTCATACAGTTGCACTAATCTAGGGGCAATTATCTGTAATCGTATCTCTGTTACCCCGGTATGCCGTCTGGTCCAGGGGCCTTACCATCAGGAAAAGATCTAATTGCAGTTGTAACTTCCTCTTCCCTAATGGGCAGGTCCAAGATCTTATTTTGGTCTTCCGGCAGTACCAGCAAATTAAGCGCCACTAGAATCTCCCTCAATTCCCCCTCCTCGTAGGGGGCTATTGGTGAATACAGCTCTTTATAGTATGTTACAAAGGTCTGTAGAATATCCCCTCTATCCACCAATTCTACTCCAGACAAGGAATTGATACTTGGGACCACTGTCGGAGAGTTCTCTACTGCCATCAGCGTAACTAACCATTTCCCATATTTTTCCCCACCTCAAAAACGCGTGTTGCATCCTGATGCAGCTGGTTAACTGCCAACTCTTGATAATGGAGATACACATTCCTCCTAGCAAATTGTAGTTTTCTTAGCGTATCTGAAGTAGCTACCTCCGCATATTTTCTTGCGCACTCCTGCTCTTTTTCATATAGATCAGTCGCTACACTATTGTGTTTCTTACGAAATGTTTTAATAGCTGATATGTACGTCCCTCTTATGGTTGCTTTAAAGGCATCCCATTCTATTTGTGGTGTCACTGAGCCTTCATTCATTTCCCAATATAGGTTGATGTGTGCTTGAACCACTTCCTCCACGGATGGCTCACTCACCAATCTAGAAGACAACCGCCAAACTCTCCTAGTCTTCTGCACCCCCAGTAGCAATTCAACCTGCATTGGGGTATGATCCGACATTCCTTCCGGCAGATACACAGTTTTTGCCACCAGGGGTAATAAGGCACCATTAGCAAATGCCAAATCAATTCTGGAGGAGGATCCAAATACGGGAAACAGGTAGGAGAAACGCTTCTCTTTTGGGTGTCTCCATCTCCATGCTTCTGTAAGACCTGCCGCCTCTGCCCAAATGCAGCAACTCCATGTTGGGGGTTCTTTTTGTGTTTGATGTATCCAATTCATAGTCCAAAATATTATTGAAATTCCCAGCCATGAGTAACTTGAATGGGGCATATGGCACCAGCTTTTCCAGTATCTTATATAGAATTTTCGCAGAAAAAGGAGGGGGTATATACGCGTTTACCAGAACAAGGCGGTGTAAATACACCATGAGAAGCACTATTAAATACCTCCCCCCCGAGCCCACGATTATATTTTCTACGACACACGGAAGCAACCTGTGTAGCAACACAGATACCCCCCCGTGCATATGAAGAGTATGTTGCATTGAGAGCTCTCTGTATCCACTGACGTTTCATTGTAAGTGTTCTACTACCAATCAAGTGTGTTTCTTGTAGAAATATTATGTGCGGGTGATGTTTCTGGAGATATTTTAGCACTAGGGCCCTTTTTATTTTAGATTTAAGGCCCCTAACATTCCACAAAATAACCCTAACAATTTCAGCCATATCCATAGAGGAATATGCCCCCATACCGTAATGCCAAGAACACACCCAGGCCCCTCCTCACATCAACTGGAAGCCTATAAAGGTACTGAAGCAAGTGATTGGTCTTTAAATCATAGCCAGACAGCCCCAGAACACAATGAAAAAAGACTAGATTAAAGCTTGGACTGTGGTAGGAAAACAAAAACCCCAAAACACATACAATTAGTATCCCCCTATCAATTACCCACAACCATTCAAACAGCCCTATCTCGCCAGCATAGACCAATAAAAAAAAAAAAATCAGCTGGAGGACTTGTTCCAAAAACAAAAAAGTCCAAGGGTATTGCACATCTATAGATGTGGATATCTACACGTTATGGGAACCTGAAAAAACAAAAACCTTGTTCAGGAGGTCGACTAAAAAAAAAA
>BLSH010323971.1:279789-297253 GCA_018402905.1 Glandirana rugosa | reverse complement strand
AAAAGAAACGAGACAAAAAAGCGGATATGTAACAAACGTCTGAAATATAAACAATTAAATAAAGTGTCCTGTAAAATTATTAAACAAAAAGTTTTTTTGTATAAAAATTTGTATTTCGTTAATATACAAAATGTAATAGTTACATTACTCAAATCCTAAAGTATCACAAAGTGAAAAAGGAATGTGTATTTTATAACTGCAATCCGACTGATTCGACATCGAATGTCCATGTATAGAGCCGGGTAAGAACTTATAACCATGGTGTAATCGAATAACGGTTAGACGACCGTGGTAAAGTCAGTCATTCGAAAGGAATCGTGCGATCGTTCGGGTTCCGTCCGGACCCGGACCCGGACTTTGTCCCGAAGTTCGGACGGACCAGCAGAACCCGAACTTCCAGAGGTTCGCTCAACTCTAGTCTTAAGGAAAGCTTACTGACTGAAATGGTGCCAGCAGATTGGCAATAAGCTAATGTGGTACCAATATTCAAGAATGGGCCGAGATATGTACCTGTAAGCTACAGCTTAGTCAGCCTAACGTCAATATTTTATGTGTAAGGAAAAAGTGAAACACTATGAAATCCTAAACTCATTACATTGATAATGTAAAACATATAATTGCTTTATGTTTAAAAATATGTTTTTTTGAAAAACAAATTATTAAAATGTCCTGTGAAATAAATTAACAAATATAAAGTCTGCAAACAATGTATAGGCGAAAAAACAGAGCAAAGAAAAGGGGTAAAAAAATCTTCTTAATCCATAAACAGAAAACCGGGTGGGGCCTACGACAGTGACATCATCACACACGAGGTGCTTGATTGGTAGACGGCCGGGTCGGACCTGCAGCAACCCATAGGAATGACAAAGTTTGGTTACACAGTATGCTTGTGAAGCCCGTCGGCTGCTTTTTACAGGTGAGTGTGCCCTGTTATCTTTTAGGTAAAATGGCTATATGGTGTTACGCTATGACACATCTAGTATTAATCTATCTGAGGATGCAAGCAAGTGGATGAGAGCTTTTTAACCCTTTAAGTGCTGTTAGACCATCTGCTCACACAGAGGTCAATATGATCTGGTAGGGAGCTGCGGTGTGTTTTCTGGATTGGGTGCACTATTCACTGTTTTGAGTTTTCAGTCCATGGACTTCTTCCAAGCACTGTTTTTTGGAAGATGTTTTTACCCCTTTTCTTTGTTATTGTTTTTTTGCTTATACACATTGTTTGTGGACTGTGATGGAATCCGGACACCGCCAAGAAGCTGCTTCCCTAGCTCTGGAACACGAGAGCAGTGAATCTGGCTATAGTACCTCAAGAACTAGGCAGCACCAGTTTTGGAGTAAACCAGAATGAGAACTCTTTATTTTAACAAGAATACAGGCTTTTATACACTTGAGAAGGACATCCCCCCTCCTGATCAGATTACCCTAAAAATACAACTTGTACACCGGCATATAATTACAACAACTGACATATACTATAAACATGACGTTAATTAGCCACCTGGATGACTGAAGTCTGACCTTCTAGGTCAGACTTGCCATCTTCTAGCTGAGAAGGTACCATACACATTATCATAAGTATAAGCACAGAACACCTTCACACAATAGCAGGAGCCCCCAGTTGCAGACGGACCAGCTCCTACCATGGAATCCACATCTAAGCAATGCTTTGTTTAATCAGGGATTACAGATGGCATGGCAACAGTCTCCAAAGCTCATACAATGTTCCCTCATTCTGATACACTGGAATTTATCATAGATTTCTTAAGGGATATTGTTGATAACTATTACTGTCCCATTTGAAGTAATCCAAACCACATTCTCAGTGTCCATTAAGTAGCTGTCCATCATTTTCTCAGTCTCCCTGTGCCCCTAATAGACACAGGGTGACTAAGACTTAGGAGGTGCATGGGGAGCTGAAACAAGTTTCCTAACCTCTCCAAGGGATTCTGGGTTCCACTTGCCCCCCACCCAAAGTGACTCCCATCTCCCTTTTCGGCAGCAGACTAACACAGGAGGAGACCCCAGGTGGGTTTACTCCGAAGTTAGTCCGTAGTTCCAGTCCCCCAATGCCTGTACTCACACAGTACCCCAAACAAATTGTTACAAACAGAGCATTACTCACCCAGCCAACCTCTGCCTCTCTCATAGAACATACCCGCTGCTGGGGGGGAAGTGCAGCTAAGGTCAAAATTCAAACCACGCTCCCACATAAAGTGCAAAGTGAACCAAAATCTATGGTATAATGTGTGCAAAATAATTGCGTCACTCTTCAGTGATGGCAATAAGCAAAATGTACACTTTAATGACTGTATATATAAAACATAATCAGTGCAAAAATTATCCGTACGCAAACTAAAAAAGATTAATATGTGCAAAATTAATTCAAAGTGCAATAGTGCAAAAAATATATAGTCCGTGAAAAACGGCAAAATTCAGCAACACTTGCATGAGTATTGAAAAGATAAAGTTCAATAATGGAATACAAATAGGTCCATATCCGATATGCACATAAAGTGACTGTGCTCACATGTATGCAGTGCCAGATCTTCCAATTGACAAGGCTGATCAGTAATGGTTACTGGATGACATCCACCTTCACCAACACCAATGACACACTGGTTCCCGCAGCGTGGGGGGGAAGTGGGGACTGGTCCTTCCTCCTGGAGTCCCTTCAGCCACTGGAGAGAAGACAGGGTGGCTGGGCTCACTCCGTCATGCTGTTGGGGATCTGGGCCGACTGCCCAGCATCCCTTGTGTATACAAGTGGAGACCGTAGACCCATCCCCTTTCAAATTAAATCCATCCTTTGTTTGTTGAGGGCAGAGGCCAGTAGCACTCTGCCTTGATGCCAGCGCCTTTGCTGGGGACCCCACATCATCCGCTCCGGCTAACTGTTAGGAAGGGAGGCTGGCTTCCTCCACTCCCAGACTGTGGATCTGCCACTGGGAAAACCCGTTGCTCCATTTCCCAGACTCCCGTTGTGGAGCAAGGATGACTTCCTTTCCTCCTAATTCAATACACTTCTGTTGCAAAGGGACAACCTCCTCCCCCTTCTCCCCCTGGATCCTGATCTGCTGTTGGAGAGTGACCACCACCTTCTCACCCTAAACCTCTGGAACTGCCGCAGGTGTGGGGCAGAGTTCTTGGACCCTCTGTCCAGTTCCCAGTGCTTGAGCTGTGGACATTTCTTGTAACGCCACAGATGTTGCTGGCAGAAAATCCCATGTCCCTGTTAATGGTGTAGGAGAAAGGCTGACTTCCTCTCCTCTCAGGAAATCTGAAGCTGCTGTTAGTGCTGGGCAGGGCTCTGATGCCAGCTCTTCTGCTGGAGGCTCACCAGGTTGTTCCTCCTCTACAGAAAAGTCTATTAAATCTCCAGTCTCTGAAATTGCTGAAAATTTAGGGCAGGGGTTGGCAACACTTGGGCCCAGTGCCAACACTTTGGCAGGTAACTCATAATCTATAACATCCTTTGATGAAAAGTCAATTGAATCCATACATTCTGTGATCTGTGGCTGGGTAATGAGGACGGCTTCCTCTTCTCCTGAGCCCTGGAACTGCAAATCGGAAGTTGAGCTGACTGCTCCAACTCCCGTACTTTTACCCGGCTGCTGGACAAATGCATTTCTCCATCCAAGATTGTCCCGTGTAGAAACTGGATCATCAAGGTCAAGCACTTGCTGCATCCACCATAAGACTTCCATGCCCATAGCTGCGCAACGCACACTGTTACTACACAACATTGCTGACTCTTCAGCCAGGATTTCAGAGCTGTCAGCTGGTATTTTTCCCTGGTGTCGCTGCTCACGGGCTAGCGCTTCCTTCCAGAGTTCCCAGGGGACAGAATCATACCATCCCAACAGGACCTGCTCTGATACTGCTCCCCTGTGCTGTATCCATATCTCTCGCAACCCCCCTTCTGAATTCCTCTTCGATGGTGGATGGTATCTGTTCCTCTCCTGCTGTTAGGAACCATCTGTGGCCATCTGGAGGACCATGCGCGGGCGCACGTAGCGTGTGCGTGCTTCTGTGCGTGTATGCACGTGTGCCTATGCGCCAAAATGGCCATTTAAGCAGACAGCACCCTGCAACCAGTGCTGTCCATTCTACAGCGTTCCTGTATCCTGTGACCCAGCGTTTACTCTGAAAAGACTTCCTGTATCTGTGACCCCGGCTTCCCTTGGACTTTGTTTGCTTTCTGCCTGCCCTGACCCCTGGCCTGTCTACAACTACTCTTTGCCTGCTCCTCTGTACCGCACTGCCAGCCTGTTATCGACCCGGCCTGCATCACCATTCTTCTGTCTGCACGAGTTCCAGTGGACCCTCAGCTACCACCAGTGACCAAGTCCAGCCCTTGTGCCCCCCTGTGCTCCAGAACTCCCTGTCTCCACTACCAGGGGTTCTCGAACCAGGGCCGTAAGAGAGGTTGTCCCCTGCACAAGTCAGACTCGACCACCAGGTGCGTGACAGTAACAGACAGCCATGTCCAAGTCTGCGCAGGGGACCTCTTCCATGGATGACTTGTGTGTGCATCTGGCCAGCCTCACTCAAGCCATGAAGAATTTGTAGGAGGGATGTACCCCTCTGGAAGGGAGAGTCCAGGAGCTCTCCATGTCAGCTCCAGCCAGTCCCGGTCAGTCTACCCCAGGCACCATTGTGACTCTGCCCACGAAGCCCAAGGTGCCCATGCCAGAGCGATTTTCGGGGAACCGCAGGAAGTTCTGGGCCTTTCGTAAGTCCTGTGGACTCTATTTTACCCTCCAGCCACGGACCTTTTCGCTAGAAGCGACTAAAGTGGGGCTTGTGATCTCCCTGCTCCTGGAGGAACCACAAGCAAGGGCTCACCACCTTCTGAAAGGGAAAGACCTGGAAACCACCAGTCTGGACCGGTTCTTTCAAGTGATGGCTCAGCTCTACGATGACCCCCATCTAGCGGCCACTGCGAAAGCAGCTCTTCATGCCCTACAACAAGGCCGCCGCACAGCGGAGGAGTATGTCTCCGAATTCTGGCGCTGGAGCGCTGACACAGCCTGGAATTATGCGGCCCTCTGTTACCAATTCAGGCCAGGCCTCGCAGAGCCGCTCAAGGACATACCCTAGACACCCTGATCAATCTGGCCATTCAGATTGATCGTCACCTGCGGGAACGCAGGGCTGAGAGGTCCACAGGGCCCCCACACCTCATCTGGATGATGCCCAAAGTACCCAGCTATCCCGGCCCTAGTCCGGCTGCCTCTTCCGCTCCACCAGACCACTCCAAACCCATGCAAATCGGGCTTCTCTACCCGTCACTAACCCCCGAAGAACATCAGAGATGTATGGCACAGAGCCTCTGCTTATACTGTGGAGGGCCTGGGCATCTGGTGAGAAATTGCCTTGCTAAGGCCGGTAAGTGCCCTACTCCTACCCGGGAAAGACTGATGTATATGCCAAGTGACAAAGCTCACCTTGTTTTTTCTCTCTCCTTACAGCTTCCCAGCGGGAATACCCCAGTGCAGGCTATCCTTGATTCGGGAGCATGCAGCTGCTTTGTTGATGCCACCTACGCAGCCAACCACCAGATTCCACTACGGCCCAAGGACCATCCCATGGTTGTCGGGCTGGCTGATGGAACCACCATCAAATCTGGCACCGTCACTCAGGAAACCATCCCTGTACCTGCCAAGACGGTGGGGGGTCACCTGGAATTCCTGCTGCTGGACGCCATTGTGTCCCCTCTACTCCCAGTCATCTTAGGTCTTCCCTGGCTCTGGATGCATAACCCCCACATTGACTGGGCAACAGGGGAAGTACGGTTCAGTTCTCCCTACTGCCTCCAGCATTGCCTGCCACAGCCTTCAGAAGTCCCACCATCTGTGCTCTGTATGGACGCTGAAAACAACCAGAACACCCGCCTTGCTGTACCTGTACCCTACCATGACTTCCTGGACGTTTTCAGTAAGAAGGGGCTGACTTCCTCCCACCGCACAGGTCCTATGACTGCCCAATTGACTTCCTACCCGGAGCTGAGGTTCCCTTCAGCCATATTTTCCCCCTGTTCGAGGTTGAGTTGGTAGCCCTCAAGGCTTACCTTGACGAGAACCTGAAAAAGGGGTTCATCAGACCCTCCACCTCACCAGCAGGAGCGGGGATCTCCTTTGTTGAAAAAAAGGACCACTTCCTCAGGCCCTGTATTGATTACCGGGATCTTAACAGGATCACCATCGAGAACCGGTACCCCTGCCTCTGGTCCCAGAGCCCTTTCAGAGATTAGGAACCGTGGCTGTGTTCACAAACTGGATCTCCGCAGGGCGTATAATCTCATCTGCATACGGGAAGGGGATGAGTGGAAGACGGCCTTCCGAACTCGGTTTGGTTACTACGAGTACCAATTCGTAGTGATCTGTCTGAACGATATCCTGATCTTCTCCCCTTCCTTGGAAGAGCACCTCAGGCACGTGAGATGTACGCTTAACCACCTTCAGCAACATGGCCTATATGCCAAGGCGGAAAAATGCGCTTTTGAGCGCCCAGCATCTCCTTCCTTGGCTTCAACATCTCGGTCACAGGGATAACTATGACCTGCAGAAAGTCTCAGCCATCTTGGACTGGCCAGCGCCAGTCGACAAAGAGGGAGTCCAGTGTTTTGTCGGGTTCGCAAACTTTTACAGGAAGTTCATTAAGGGGTTTTCGGCGGTCATTTCACCTATAACCCAGCTTACCAAGCAGGACTCTTGCTTCTGCTGGACTTCTGAAGCCCAAGAGGCCTTCACAAGACTCAAGGATCTGTTTACCTCCGCTCCCGTCCTCAAACACTCTGATCCGGCCCTGCCTTATGTTCTTGAAGTGGACGCCTCCGAGACAGCAGCGGGAGCAGTCCTCTCTCAGAGATGAGGCCCAAAGTCTCGCTCCATCCCATTGCCTTCTTTTCCGGGAAACTCTCACCACCCGAAAGGAACTATGACGTCAGTGACAGGGAACTGCTGGTGATCAAATCGGCTCTGGAGGAATGGCGGTACCTCCTGGAAGGAACGTCCCATCCTATTCTGGTCTTCACAGACCACAAAAATCTCGAATAACTGCGGACGGCTAAGAGACTCAAACCTCGAAAGGCAAGGTGGGCACTATTCTTCTCACGCTTCCAGCTGCACATAACATATAGGCCCGGGTCCAAGAATGTGAAGCCGGATACCTTGTCCAGGATGTTCCATGACCCAGAGGACTCTTCTCCTCCAGACACCATCCTACCTGCCAATAACTTCCTGTTGACCCAAGAGGATATCCTTACACGGATCAGGCGATCCTTAGCCAGTCTCACCGTGCCACCGGATTCTGGGCTCACATTAAAAGACGGGCTGTGGTGGTCAGGTAACCGACTCTTCATTCCACAGGAGCTGCGCCTTACAGCACTTGAACTTGCCATGACCTCAAATTAGCCGGGCACTTCGGGGGTCGCTAGACAGCAGAGCTGCTATCCCGCTCGTTCTGGTGGCCTCGCCTGAACGAGGACTGCAGAGACTATGTAAGTGTTTGTCCTGTATCTGCCAAGAACAAAACTGAGAGGTCCAAAGCCTGGAGTCTGCTTAATCCACTGCCCATTCCGGAACAACCTTGGTCCCAGATTTCAATGGACTTCATAGTTGAGCTGCCTCCATCTGCAGGCTTCAGTACTATTCTTGTGGTGGTGGATCGCCTCACAAAAATGGCCCACTTCATACCCATGAAAGGCACCACCACAGCAGCTGAGACAGCAGAGAGGCGGGGATAGCCAAATGGCTTCTGGAGATCCCTATGCTCTTCTCTGGGAATCGATCTGCCCTTCTCCTCTACGTATCATCTGCAGTCAAATGGCCAAACGGAGAGGACCAACCAGACCCTCGAGCAGTACCTCCGTTGCTACTCTTCGTGCTCTCTGGACGATTGGGTTTCACTATTGCCAGTAGCCGAGTTTGCCTACAACAACTCAATTAATTCTGCCACCAAGCAAACCCCATTCTGGGCGAACCTCGGCTACCACCCTACCTTCTACCTAGCCTGTTAATGGAAAGCACCGTACCTGCCGTACTGGAAGTCACCCAGTTCCTAGAGAGAAACAGCAAACTGTTACAGGAAACTCTCTCTGACCCAGGCACACAGCAAGAGGAATTTTGACAAGGGAAGATGAGGAGACTTAGAACTGCGACCTGGCCAATGGGTCTGATTGTCAACAAAAAACCCGAGGCTGTCCTGTCCCTCCAGAAAACTAGGGCCAAAATACATTGGACCTTTCCCAGTAAAAAGAAAGATCAACAAGGTAGCATTTGAGCTGGACCTACCCTCTTGCTTCACATTCACCCAGTTTTCCACGTGAACCTACTCAAGCCGGTGGTCAATGATCTCTTCCCTGGGAGCAATACAGCCCCACCAGAACCAATCTTGGTGGACGGAGAGGAGGAGTTTGAGGTAGAGACCATCCTTGACTGCAGGAAGAGAGGGGGCATCATTCAGTTCCTGCTGAAGTGGAAGGGCTAAGGGCCTGAAGAAAGAGAGAGCTAATTGGTGCATTCTGGAGAAGACATCTGACCACGATGGTCCATTTAGGCATCCGAAGGCTGCTCCTTTGGGGGGGGGGCAATGTTAGGAACCATCTGTGGCCATTTGGAGGACCATGTGTGGGCGCACTTATCGTGTGCGTGTGTCTGTGCGTGTTTGCGCGTGTATGTGTTGGCATTGGCGCCAAAACGGCCATTTAAGCAGACAGCACCCTGCAACCAGTGCTGTCCGTTCTACAGTGTTCCTATATCCTGTGACCCAGTGTTTACTCTGAAAAGACTTCCTGTATCTGGCGCCCCGGCTTCCCTTGGACTTTGTTTGCTTTTTGCCTGCCCTGACCCCTGGCCTGTCTACGACTACTCTTTGCCTGCTCCTCTGTACCTCTGCTGCCCGCACGTTGCCAACCCTGCCTGCACCTGACCATCCGCCTGCCTGACCCCTTTGTACCACACTGCCAGCCTGTTACCGACCCTACCTGCATCCCCATTCTTCTGTCTGCATGAGTTCCAGTGGACCCTCAGCTACCACCAGTGACTAAGTCCAGCCCTCATGCCCCCCTGTGCTCCAGAACTCCCCTTCTCCACTACCAGGGTGAGTAACCTCCCTTACTACCCTGACTCGGGATCCCCTGGTAGAGCAGACAGGTGACTCAGGAGTGCAGGATGGCACGAGGGTTGGACTGGGTCACTGGTGATGGTAGGAAGTCCGTTGGTGCACTCGTGCAACTGAAGTGTGGTGTGTACTAGCAGTGCAGTACAGAAGGACCAGGCTGGTGGATGGTTGGGTCCAGGCAAGGTCGTCAACAGGCAGGCAGCAAGGGTACAGGAGGATCAGGCAGGAGAGTGGTCTTAGAGAAGCCGGGGGTCGGTGCAGGCAGAAATCAGCAGGGTCAAGGCAAGCCGGGTCACAGGAACAGGTAATCAGATCACAGGTTGCTTGTGAACACACACCAAACGCTGTAGATCAGACAGCACTTGCTGCAGGGTGCGTGCAGCCCATATAGAGCCATTTGGCGCCATTTCTGGTGGCGTGCGAAAGTGCAAAAAAGCGCTAAAAAGTCCTTTTAGCACAGGAATGCTCCTAACACAGGGGTTCTAGAACCAGGGTCGTAAGAGTGGTTGTCCCCTGCACAAGTCAGACTTGACCTCCAGATGCCTGACACCTGCTATCTGAATATTAACACCATGGGAGGAGAACCCCCCATCATATTACCCTAACAATACAACTTGTACACAGGAATATAATTACTCTGACCTTATATACTGTAAGCATGACCTTAATTCGTCACCTGGATGACTCAGAGGTCTGACTTTCCGGTCAGACTTGCCGTCTTCTAGCTCAGAAGGTACAATATACATTATCATAAGTATAAACACAGAACACCTTCACACCATAGCAGGAGCCCCCAGTAGGAGATGGACTGGCTCCTACATGGAAGACTATGGAATCCACATTTAAGGCTGCTTTTTAAGGCTGGGTTCACACTAGAACATGCAGCGGCTCACGGCAGGACTCTGGTGTGTCTTGGTTCACCACTTCAGGTCCGATTTCTGTGCAAATTTTGGGCTGAATTCGGCCCTGAAACGGACCAAAAGTCGCACATTGTTTTTGTGCAAAATGCATTGGACCTGCTGCGGAGGTATGTGAACCGGCTCCAATTCGCAATGGTGTGAACCCAGCCTGATGTGAAGCCTGTGCACTTATCTTTTAGGTAAAACTGACTATATGGTGTTACGCTATGACACGTCCTGTATTAATCTGTCTGAGGGAGCAAGCGAGTGGATGAGAGCTTTTTAACCCTTTAAGTGCTGTTAGACCATCTGCTGACACAGAGGTCAATATGATCTGATAGGAGCTGCAGTGTGTTTTCTGCATTATTCACTGTTTTTAGTTTTCAGTCCAGGGCCAAGAATACAGGCTTTTATTTACTTGAAAAGAACATTCCCCCCTCCTGATCAGATTACCCTAACAATGCAACTTGTACACAGGAATATAATTACAACAACCGACATATACTATAAACATGACGTTAATTAGCCACCTGGATGACTGAGGTCTGACATCCCAGGTCAGAATTGCCATCTTATAGCTCAAAAGGTACAATACACACTATCATAAGTATAAACACAGAACACCTTCACACAATCGCAGGAGCCCCCAATAGCAGACGGACCAGCTCCTACATTGAAGACCATGGAATCCACATCTAAGCAATGCTTTGATTAATCAGGGATTGCAGACCGCATGGCAACAGTCTCCAAAGCTCATACAATGGTCCCTCATTCTGATACAGTGGAATTCATCATAGATTTCTTAAGGGATATTGTTGATAAATATTACTGTCCCATTTGAAGTAATCCAAAACATTCTCAGTGTCCATTAAGTAGCTGTCCATCATTTCCACAGTCACCCTGTGCCCATAAGACCCCTTTTACACCAAGGCGATTTACAGGCATTTGAAATTGAAATGAATGGGCGCTGCTTACAAGCAGTGCTAAGCGGGAGCTTTTAACCCCTTCTGGGGGGTTAAAAGCGGCCTGCTAGCCATGCCAAATCAGCTGGGGTATAATGTAAAAGATGAATAAACTTAAATTGAATAAATTGATCTGCAGTACTAATCACATCCTGAAAAAAAACATCAGTGGTTTCCTCCCAACCCTCCCCAGAAAGCCCCAGGCAGTAACAGCCACTTAACATGGGAATTCTGAAATGGGCTAGACCCTGCCAATTAAAGACGACTATAAAAAGTAGTTACCAATTTAGTGAGTTCGGGATAGGATAATAAATCTTCCATTGGGGATTCCGTGAGCTCTAGAGTCAATGTCCCAAACTGTGTCCGGATGGCATGGCGAAACAAAAGATATTTTAAAAAATAATTTATTGTCCACACCATGAGTACCCTTTAGGGTTTCAAAGGAGACAAAATATTACTGTTAAGGATATGAAAAAAGTGAGTAACACCAAATCGACCCCACCAGTTCGAGTCAGGATGACCATAGAGCTCAGGGAGATTAGGGTTATTCCAAAGGGGAATCTATGGCAAAACCCCTTGAGGTGACTGGGAGTATTTTTCCCCTATCTCTCCAGGCCAGAAAGCCCACATCAACAGGAGCGTATTGAACATCTAGACCCTACAGACCTATGTAGCTCATCTTTAAGAGAAGTGGAAAGACCAAAAAAAAGCGGTGAAGAGAGTGAGGAGAGCAGTGGAAGGGGTTTGAGTGGCATAATCTAACCAGTCATAGACCTAAGTAAGCTGAGATGCAATAAAATAGTTACGTAGATTTGGACAGGTGGGCTGTAATCTGGATAAAGGAAGGCCTGTGAATGTAGTGTATCTAGACATTGCCAAAACATTTGAAACGGTACCCCATAAACGCTTGATCCACAAATTGAGGTCTATTGGCATTCACAATAGTATATGTACCTGGATAGAAAACCTATTACAGGGGCGGTACAGAGGGTGGTGATACATACTGTATCTTCAGAATGGTCTGGAGTTATAAGTGGGGTACCCCAGTGCTCTGTCCTTGGACCAATCTTGTTTAGCTTGTTCATATATTATATAAAGGTTGGGATAAATAGTTCAATCTCAGTGTTTGACAATAGTAAGCTAGGCAGGGCAATAACTTCACAACAGGATATAGCAACTTTGACCTTGATAAAATAGAAGGGTGAGCAACCCATGGCAAATTAGGTTCAATGTAAGGAAATGTAAAGTAATGGACTTGGGAGTTAAAAATATACTGTAAATGCACGTTACACACTATGGGGAGAACCTCCTGAGAGAATCAAGGATGTAGAAAGATCTGGAGGTCCTAGTTGATGACAGGCTCAGCAATAGCATGCAATTCCATGCTGTAACAAGCAAGGCCAGTAGAATATTAGCATGCATTAAAAAGGGTATTTACCCAAGTGATAAAACTATAATTATACAACTTTACAAAACTCTGGTTTGGCGGCATCTTGAGTATGCCGCCAAGTTCTGGTCACCAATCCTCAGGAGGGATGTGCTGGAATTGGAGAGAGTCCAGAGAAGGGCAACACAATGAAAAAGGGGGCTGGAGGACCTCAGTTATGAGGAACGATTACAAACATTAAACCTGTTCTCCTTGGAGAAGAGACACATATGATAGTGTTATGCAAATATATTAATGATGATTCCAACATTGCTAGGAAACTATTCAGCTGGATGAGAAGTGGTTAATCTTTAATGGTGTGTAGAGGGTTTTTTTTTTACTTTTAGAGCAGTAAGGATTTGGAACTCCCTTTCACAATCGGTGGTTTAATCGGGACGTGTCACTAATTAAAAAAAAAGTTTTGATGTGCATCTTGCTGAACACCATTTACAGGAATATGGGAAGTGGTAGAGACACACATGTTAAACAAGATGGGTTGTAATCTTTATTCAACCTCACCAACTATGAAACCTGCAAAGCACTAGACTGAGAGATCCAGAGATGGTGGGGAATGTAGTTCTTTTTACAGGAAGTGTCCGATTACAAAACGAGGTCATGGATTAACCTGTGCAGTACACTATAAAACTAAATGATCAATGCACATCTTATGCAGGTGAAGACCCAAAGTGAAGGTTGCAAGGTTTATAATGCTTTTAATACCACTTTAAGGGCCCTTATTTAAGCCTTTATTTAATAGTAAACATTTGGGAAACAAGTTCAGGTATAGGGCTTTTTGCTGGGATTACCCAGCTTGGTCATAAGGACCACATGCCAGTGGTCTGAGATACTCTGCATGGCAGGAGCTGTCTGTGTGTTGACATGCCAGAGTAAACTGTAGATTAATGGACTGCACCCCCTATGGCAAAAGAAGTACATATAGCACCACAAAAAATACTCCACCTTGTTTTGCCTCAATTCCTACAGTAGCAACACCACCATCTCATTTCATCTGCTTCACTGCCTGTACACTGGGGCTTATCAAAAGAGCTAGGGCGGTCTGCCTGCCATTCCTGCACCCTTCCTCTTTATCTCCCATTGGTGACCTGTCCCTGCCTCCCCATCACAAACTACTGTCCCTGCTGCAGGGCCAGTACTTCTGGCTTCCTCCTCCCAGTGATTGTCATGACTGCTTCATTCCTGCCTGTATATATCACATCTTTCTGTTCTGTGCACATACTGCTGCATACCTCAAAACTTTTTGAGTTGGGAATGAGGGACGCCTTTTAGCAAAAGTGTGTAGAAATAGGACGCACCCACTGCCACGCGCCCTTAAAGGGGAATTATACCAAAAAATGATTTGTTAAACCCACAAGTGCTTTTTTTCATCACTACTATTTCTTTATATTGGCTTTACAAATTTACAAATGCAGTAATTTTGAACTTAGATGAAAGGTTTAGCACTGGGAAATACTTTTTGAATGATAAATAGTGCGCTTTATATACAATTATATACATCAGACCAAAATGAGGGACTTTGTTCCTAATCAGGGACAGTCCCTCAAAATCAGGGACAGTTGGGAGCTATGCTGCTGTGCTGTCTACAGGTTTGTGTGAATCTCACTTACCTTGTACCCCTTGTGATACTGTTTCATCTTTTCTTCTTCACAAGCGTCTTGAAGGATATTCAGTGTAGCTCTACCCCCCGCAGGAGCGGCTTAAGTATGTTCAGTCCGTTACTGTGCCGCTCAGCTCCAATAACAGCCTTAGTCCCCTCCGGCACACCTGGCAATAGTGTGAGTGCAAGGATCACTCCTATTAAAAGGACCCTTTTAATAACAATAACGACACAAAAATGGCAATCTGTACCAGATTTATTATCTTTACTCAAGTTTGGCTCTATCAGTCCAGGCAGGAGGAGAATAGAAGACTGACCCTCTCTATGTCAGATCCCTCTCTTCTGTCTCCTGGCACCACAAGCCCATTAACAAATACTGTATTCAAATCAACAGTCAATTTCTTAACTTTCTAAATCGGCTGACCCACCCACCCACCGCATATACAGAACCCTGGATATATGAATGTGAGGCTGTATGGTAATAGTAACTTCAGTCTCTTTGACGTTAAATACGTTTTGACATCTTTAGCTAGCCTCTCTCGGTGCACTTAAATTCCTGGATAGTAGGCCCAAATAACCTAACTGGCCCAGATCATTAAGGGAAGAATGCAAGATTTTCCTAACCAGGGTGAAAGGACAATGACCTCCTGTATACAGTGTCTTTCTACTTAAATGGCCTTGTATCCTGAGGCTCTACAAGTGTCAGCAAGATGACTACCAGCAATGATGTCTGTATACAGTGTTCAATATAACACTCAATCCAATCCTGCAATCAATCAAGGCCCAAACAAACTTTCCTTATGGCGACTGGTCACCTCACACTGGAACGCTTCTCTGTCGGTGCAGGTGCGCCTGGATGTGCACCTGGGATCCTCTCTCTCTCTCAAGTTGCATGTCACTACTGGTCCCAGAGGCCTAAGATCGCATGGTGGAGAGACCCAAGAGGCAGCACCCCTCTCTTAGGTCTTTTCTCTTCCTCTCCCATGCTTTCACTGAATTCTCCCCAGACAATCAAGATGGAGTCTCTCCTCCTTTCTTCTAGAACATTCATGGGATTGTAGTTCCTTACTCTATACAAAGCTACGGGGATGTCTGATAAAGGGACTTCATATTCCAGAATGCTTTGCAGCTTGTTAAAGTCCTGTTGATTGACTCCTGTAACTGCTTCTTCTATTGGCTTTCTCTCTATGCACACAGACACACAGGAGACAGGCAGTGTAACTTGATCCTTCTGTGCTACTCTACACACATTACATTAAGTTCAGTCTGTGAAACAAGGAGGGGGAGAAGTTCCACCGCAGGGGCTGACAGTTACATTTGCCCCTTCTTAAAAGACTGTGCATCTACAGTGGGCACTTGGCAAAAGCCGCAGAAATAGCGGGGCACCCGCTACATCAGTATGAAATTTGGATTTTAATTCCTGTAGCCAAAAAGAATACTGCCTGGAAAAGGTGATTTATTTTAAAATTGCATACTATGTGCATTACATTAGATACCCTGTATGTATGAATTATGTGAGGTACCTAACATTCCTGTGTGGTTTTCCTAGTATCAGAATTTAAACTGACAGTAAAGATGCATATTTATCGACATAGCTATTTTGTTACTTAGTGAAGGGACTGGGGGGCATAAGGGGCCAAATGATTTCTATTGGCAGGCCTGTAAACATCACCAAGTAAGGAAATATTTTCTTTTCCACCAAAATTTGTCTGTGTAGTATTTCTCCCTGATGTCTACTAAGCTTGACAGGTACAATGGCTAGTTTAATCTAGAAACTGTATCCCGCAATGCACTATTGCTGCATACTTTTTTGTCTAAACATAAGTGTTTCCCAGGGCCTGTGATTCAATAAAAAATATGAAGTGTTTGTAATATGTATAGCACTATCCAGTCCCTTGAATATCCTCCCATAACTGCAGCTTTCACCAGCCAGCCACCAGCTGAAGCCTTGGAACAAACAGTTTTGAAAGTAAATCAGGGTGCTGGCTGCCACTTCTATTAACCTTCATCGCAGCACCGACGGGAGGAAATGAGTAACGAGAAATAATAATTCAGACTTGTAAATCATGCTTAGTATGCGAGGCGAAAAATAAAGGGTGGAAAAATCTGTGCATTTCTTCTAGGCAGCTGTTGGCAGTTAAAGTTAATTCAGAGTGTAGAAATTAAATGGGGCAGGGAGCAAAGTCTCTGAGGTGTTTTTGAATAGCATGAAAAAAGCTGGCTTTGTCCATCTGAACTGAATTATAAAAGTAGGCAATATATGTTTTGTGGCTACCCCAAGGTTAAAACAATGTTTAGGTGCAAATGTTTTTTTTTTCCTACACTATTTTTTTGATGCTGTTTACCTCTATATAACATGAAGAACTTTTGGTCATTTGAACATTTGGTTAGCTAAAGAAAAAAACTGTGAAATGTTCATTATCTGCTATTTAAGAGACGCATTGGATTCATTTTTTTTGTTTTTTTAATCATACTTACCCAGCTGGATGCAGCATCAATTCAATGCTGCATCTGTCCCATGCCGGCTCTAACACTGAGAACCAAGCAATCAAACACTGCTGATCGCTCGGTTCTCACAGCTCCATGAGCAGAGAGCTGGTCACTGTCAGTCTCCAGCTCTCTGCAGTGCCCCCCCCCCCCCCCTCTCACTGGAGCAGGGGGTGGGAGCCGCCAGGTCAGGCTCTCAGCTGCTTACCGAGAGGCTGAGCTGGGTGCTGTTCCAGGCTCAGGAAAGATAATGGCTGTATGGCCGGGATCCACCCACATGCCTGGGATGACACCCTGCTCTGTGATGTCAGCCATCAACAGGCTTCAGCCCGCTCTCTACTAAAAATGGGTCACAGGAGTGCAGAATGAACTGCACTCCTGTAATCCACAGGAGAAGTACAGCTAAACAAGCCTTGGCTGTACTTATTTAACCACTTGCCGACCGTGTAGCGTAGATACACGTCGGCAAGTGGCACCCATTGTTGTGGGGGGACGTTATATAACGTCCTCCCACAATCGCGCTCCCGCGCGCCCCCTGGGGCACGCACCTGGGAGCATCCGTGACCGCCGGGTCTATGAGACCCGGCGCATCACGGATCCCGGTAAATGGCCGCTTGGAGCGGCCGTTTACCATGTGATCGCTCCGTCAAATGACGGAGCATCACATGTAAACAAGCCGGCGGAAGTGCCGGCTTGTCTCCCCCCTCTCCGCACCGATCGGTGCAGTGTGACAGGGGAGGGGGGAAAGGGGGGAGAGAGGAGATGCAGCGGTGCTGTGAGCAGGATCTGAAGTGCCCACAGCACCGCTATGTGACAGGCAGGGACCCCCTCATCACCCATACACACTCATACATGCCCACCCATCTGTCACCCGTACATACATGCCCACCCATCCGTCACCCATACATCCATGCCCACCCATCCGTCACCCATACATCCATGCCCACCC
>BLSH010323971.1:258791-276651 GCA_018402905.1 Glandirana rugosa | reverse complement strand
AAAGTAAATTTCATATTTATAATTCGATGTACTCGTCGTGACATTACTTAAGTAGACACGAAACACGGACGACTTGTCTTTCCACAACTATAGAGACATAGGCTATAAAAAAAACAGATTTTTGTAACGACGTTGTTGAGGGTGATAAAGGGACAGCCCGAAGACATGATGACGAAGTAGACGGTTATATGGTTCACATATTATAGGTATCAAAACTAAGACGACACAACTACGTAGTCTAGTAAAGACATCTAATTTTTTTCGTACCTATGTTTTTATAATTTCATCACTATGTTTTTATAATTTTTCTGGAAAAATAGTATGACTGAGTAATTGTCATTCAAAATGTGAGAGCACTGAAAGCTGAAAATTGGTCTGGTTAGGAAGGGGGTTTAAGTGCCCAGTTGTCAAGTGGTTAAAAAAAAGGTCTTTTTAATATTTTTGTATCACTACTTTAATATTTTTGTATCCATGCTTTTTTTAATCTACAGAAATGATCTGATGCATCAACACAGCAGAATCAAAACTATGGATATTATACACTTGGTATATTGGCAGATGAAGCAGTAGTACAGAAGCCCGACAGGGAAATAGTGGGAGTTGTTGCAGCAATGTTTTTAGACAAAAAAAATATCGGATACAGAGATATCAACACCTTTCTGTTCAGCAGGCACAAAGCACAGATGAATTCATTACAGTGCTGCTCATGTAGCTTAATATTTATACTTTAAATGAAAGGCCACTTTATGCGCCATGAAATCTTTTGCACCTCATCAATAAAAACATTTTATCATCTTTTAATTGGACCATTTGTAGTTAAGTCACAGAGAGAAACGCTCCCAATAAATTAGTTGCTTCTTAAGTGCACTGCTGAGTAATTTTACTTGATTAAATCAGATATATATTTTTTTGTAATAATATACTCTAAATATATCTTTTGTGTGTATATATACACCAGGTTTTTACTCCTGTCTGCGCTGCTGTAGGAGAGTTTCTGACAGTTTTTTTAATGCTGCCTGTCCCTGTCCCAGGGAGCCTCTCCCCCCATTTCTTGTCCAGATATTATAGGGACAGGAGTTGAGGGAAATGAGATTACACACAGTTAAAACTTTATTGAACAAAAAAGTCTGACAAAAAGCTCTTTGTCACTTTATCTAAAAAAAAAAAAATGTAAAAAACAATACCTTTGGCTAGAGTCGGGCTTCACGTCAGATGGTCCAACAGTTTACCTTAAGGGCACTTTCACACTGGGGTGGGTGGGAGCCGGGCGGTTTTAACCCCCGACAAGGGGTTAAAAAGAGGTTAAAAGTGCCGGTGCGCGGCGCTTCTGAAGCAGAGTTCAGCCACTTCGGAAGCGCTGCCCATTGATTTCAATGGCAGTGGTGGTGGAGGAGCGGTGTATAACACCGCTCACCGCACCGCCCCAAAGATGCTGCTTGCAGGACTTTTCCTAACGTCCTGCATGCGCACCACCCCAGTGGAAAAGCACTCAGGATTTCACACTGGGGAGCATTAGGATGAGTTTTTCAGGCACTTTACAGGTGCTATTTTTAGCGAAAAGTGCCTAAAAAACGTCTCAGTGTGAAAGTGACCTAACCGTAGGCCGTTTATAAATGCCTTGGACTTCAAGTGGTAAAACAAGCTCAGGGCTGCAGCCATTTTTGTCAGCTCAGCACTTTTCAGTAAAAGTGATCTGGGCATCTGCAGAGCCACCCCCAATCCCTTTTACTGCACTTGGAAGTCTCTGTACCTCTGTGATTTCTGCAACCAAAGAAAATGGTTTCAGGATGGAGAGCAAGGGGAGCTGGGAGAGCATCTGTTCCCTGATCTCCTCTGCAATGAGAGAACCCAGAAGCAATGGGTAGTTCATTGCTTCCAGGCTCAAAGCTGCCATTCCAAGGTTATTATACCCTGGGAAGTAGCAATTCAAGCACAGTCTGTGCTGTCAAAATGGGGCTTAATAGCAATACAGTTAAATGAAAAAAAAAATGCTAAAAAACATTTAAAATAAAGTAGATAAAATGTATTAAAGCAACCCACCTGCCTGCGTGCACATGTGAATGCATATGACAGCATAAAGCACACAAGTGTATGTAAATGGCGATTGTGCCACACTTCTAAGGTATTGCTGTGAATATCTTTGTGAGAGCAATAATCATTTTGAAGCCATCATTCATGGGTAACCCTAAATTTATGACCTGCTTTTTAATCGTCATCTATGGATAATTTTAGGTACCAGCGTTTTTCACCATTTGCAACTTTAGTGCTTGACATATTTTGTATATATTTCCATCCACTCCAATCTTTTAATCTTACCAAAAAATGGGTGTTCTATTTTGTTTGTGTTTAAATTCATTTTATTTATTTATTTTTAACCACCTCCTTCCCAGGCCTATTCTGACACTTCATTCCTACACAGTTTACACATGCGTATGCCTTCAAATTTGCGCGTAAGCACAGTGGGACAATGGCGCTTTATTTTATTTTGTTAAATATTTATTTTATAAATTTTTTTTTTTTAAACCTTTTTTTTTTTTTGTACTGAACAGCATCCCTTGTGACCCCAGATCTCTCCTCTGGCCCCCCCATGCAACCGAACAGACCGAGATCAGTGTGAACGCTTGCTTCCCTGGCCGCCAGGAAAACAAAGGGGCAAAACCGGAAGTGACGAACTGCTCGTTGCTCCCAGTTTCCAGGGTTACAGAGAGAGGGTAACAACGTCAGTTCCTCTCTCTCTCTTTGCAGAGCCGCCATCACCACCAGCTGCACCGCTCCCGCCTTCCTCGGTGAGACGAAGAGCCCGGGAGAGGCGGAGGTGGGAAGGGGGTGCAACCCCCTTCCACCACCCGCAGAAGTGATCAAGTGGCTAATTAGCCACTCAAGCACTAAGCAACCCTTTGAAAATGAGCTGTAGCTTGAAACACGTCAGAGTACATTTTTTATACTATTTGTGTATTTTATGAGGTTTTGCATACTATCTGTGAGCTTTTGAATGCTATGTCTAGCTGTTACCATCATTTTTTTATGCCATGAGGCTCACTTGTACTGTTTAATTGTATACCTATGCCTGAACTACCTATTAGCTTGCTTTTACCTTTTTAAACATTAAAAGACATATTACGCTATGATACCCTTTTTTTAATTTATGGGGTAATGGTGGTGCTGTCACTATGGCTTTTTATTCCTTGTATGACCATCTGGAAGCTATGCCTTGGGACTAATATGTCGTGAGGATACTGGAATATACAGACAGTTTGGAGTGTTTGGTGTATATTATATGCACCATCTGGTGAATTAGCACTTCACCTGGTGACGGTGATATGTGACACAGTGTTACTACGTTTGTCTACCTGGCACGGGTGTACACTTTGACTTCCCTACTGTCCTGTGTTATATACATGAGTGTTGGCATACTGCACCATGTTGTGCTCTTTTTTCCTCTCTTGGTAATACCGGTGGTTGGGATGAGGATGCGATATACCGGAGCATTTTTTCATCTTTGTGGACACTAAAATGCATATCCTCTTAATTGAGGCAGCATTTATATCTGGTGAGTGGTCGCTTCATCTGTTTCTAAGGATACCTATTCATGATATTATGCAAGTTCCTTGGAAGACGATGGACTTAATACATTTGTTATACAACAATAATATATTTTTCACTCATTAGACTTGATTTATATGGAGCTCTGCAATTTTTGTTTATTTTTGCACTGAGATTTTGTGATTTCCTTTTTACTGGCTGCTTTTTTGTTTACACATTTTTTACTTATTCAGCGCTGATCTTTTACACTTTTTTTCTGTAATTAGCCACTCGGATCACTTCTGCTTTACAGAGAATCCCTGGCTGAAAAAAATGGAACTGGGATGATGCCTGTAAGTGCAGGCATCATCCCGTATAACCACTGAAAGCCATGGACGTACCAGTATGTGCATTGGGAAGGAAGTGGTTAAATTGTGTTTGATAGCTGCACAGATACCATGCAACATGAAAAACTGCAACTACTACCATTTTATTATATAGAACCTTCTTTCAAAAACGTGTTTGGGGGTTTTTAAGTATATAAAAAAATACACAATGTGTAAAAAAAATTACGTAATTACCTTGGATTTCAAGTGGTAAATCGGAATTCTCTGTAATCCATTGCAGCCAGAATCCAGATAGAAAGCCATCCAATTAGATACAGACACTGTTCTGGTATCCTCAAAGCTGAAGGTGCTGTTTTTTCAGAATACAATAGATGCAGCATGAGATTCATCCTTCCATACTGTTTAGCTGCCTAAGTTTTCTGTATTGTGCATCTTAATCACATTCAAACTTTCATAGCAGAGGTAATGCTGATTTGTGGCTGTGAGAAGCCGTTTAGTACTCAAGTGGCATGTAGCAGGCAGTGGATGTGTTTAGAAATGTATCTCCTGTATGAAAAACAGGGGTTCCCAAACAGTGAAGTAATAGTGATGGACTGGTACACTGCAACAGTGCTTGGATAAAACACTAAAGTGTACCGATCAGGTATACTGTTCTTTCTATGCCAGTAACAGAGAATGTACAGTAGGCCAAAAGTCAGGCCTAATCCTACAAAACCACATTCATCCTGGCATCTTCATTCATCTCTTTGCTGATTTCCAAGTACAGTTGAACCTTGGATTACGAGCATAATCGATTCCAGGAGAATGCTTGTAATCCAAAGCACTCGTATATCAAAGCAAGTTTCCCCATAGGAAACAATGTAATCTCAGTTAATTCGTTCCATAGTCACTGCTTGTCTATGCAGTACTGTATATGGCCGCAGTTCCAGGGGCGCCTGGTGTATGCAATACCGCATGTGGGCAGATTTGTGGTGGTGTTGGTGAGCCTCTAAGACGTTGGAATCACTCGGCAATGCTCGGAAAGTGTTTACACTTTCGGTATTTCTTAGGAATTCTGAGAATTTACAGCTGCCTCTGAGGCTCACCAGTGCCCCCGCATATTTGGCCACATGCGGTATTGCATGCAAAAAGGCTAAATTATACTCGTTATGCGAGACACCAGAGTCAGAATTAAAAAAAAAAAAAAAATGCTCGTATTGCGAAACGCTCATTAACAACTTCAGCCCCGGAAGGATTTCCCACTTTAGGACCAGAGCACTTTTTGCAATTCGGCACTGCATCGCTTTAACTGACAATTGCGTGGTCATGTGACGTTGTACCCAAATGAAATTTTCAGCCTTTTTTTCCCCACAAATAGAGCTTTCTTTTGGTGGTATTTGATCACTGCTGCGTCATTTATGATCGCCGCTATAAATAAGAAAATAGCGACAATTTTGCAAAAAAAAAAAACAGTTTTCTTACTTTTTGCTAAAATACAAATCCAAGAAAAAAAAATATAAAAAAACATTTTTTCATCTGTTTCAGTCGATTTTATATTCTTCCTCATATTTTTGGTTAAAAAAATTGCAATCAGCCTTTATTGATTGGTTTGCACAAAAGTTGCCGCGTTTATGGATGATGAGAATTAATTTCTGGGGTTTTTATTTTATTTTTTATTTTTTTTACTAGTAATGGCGATCTGCGATTTTTAGCAGTACTGCGATATTGCGGAGGACATGTCGGACCATTTAGACACTTTTTGGGACCATTGGCATTTATACAGCGATTAGTGCTATGAAAATGCACTGATTACTGTGTAAATGCCATTTGGCAGTGAAGGGGTTAACATGGAGGGGGCACTCTAAGGGTTAAATGTGTTCCCTAGGCGTTTTCTAACTGTATGGGGGCTGGGCTGGCAGGGGGAGGGGAATGATCACAGCTTCCATATACAGGAAGCCTGTGATCACAGCCCTTCCCCCTTTATGAGAACGGAGATCCGTGTTTACATACACGGACCTCCGTTCTTTCACTGCGAGGGGCCATCGCGGGTAGCCAGCGGAGATCGAGTCCACCCTACCCGCTCCCTGGCTGCCCCAGAACTCAGTGAGCGCACCACCGGCGGTGCGTGCGCGCTCACAGTGTGCGATCTCGTAGCTGCCGTCATATGACAGCCGTTTGCGATAACGAGCCATCTTGCCGCTGTCAAACTGCGGTTGGCGATCGGCAAGTGGTTAACCGCATTACTCACAATCCAAGGTTTTACTGTATTCTTATTTCTGTCTTCTCTAATCTACCATTTACATCCTCAGCTTCATGATACATTTTCATGTGCTTTTTGTCTAGATTACTCTTTATTATTCTATTTGACACTCACTGAGTATTTAAATGCCATTTTTAAACTTCACATCTTTACACAAGAATATACTTTGGCCTAATATATTCTCTTTAGTCCGTGATCCATCAGTGCTTACTTCTCTTCCTAAATGACAAGGATATATTGTCTCCTTGCATTTGGCGTACTTTTTATTTTTATTTTTTTTATTTTAGATTGTAAATTTATAGAGACAAACCACTCATTTTGTATCTTGTTTTATTTTATATGATTTGCTAGTATGTGTATCTTATTTTTCAAATATTTGAAACCCTCTTGCACCATTGGTCATATTCACGGCATGCAATAATAAATATCTTCAAAATAGGATGACTGAAGTCATTCTTGGCTAAAGCTGTCCACACACTAGTAGAATGTCATTCGAAATTTCTCATTTCAAGAACATTCGTTCAATTTTCTAATCATTAGTGGCAGTAAATCAATGATAGTTTTCTACCACAGTGACTACAAAATTCAAAGGAGCAGGATGGAAAATGTTCTCGACCGACATTCATCATGTCATCGAATGTACTGAAAATTTTTGATAAATGTTGCAAATCTACTAGTGTATGGCCAGTTTTAGGTAGGACATTTTTCTTGCTTGGGCAGGACAGCTTTCTCTTCAGTTACTTAGTCACAGTTAGACTTGATATCATCTGTCTTTTTTCTAATATACAGTTGTGCTCGTAAGTTTACATGCCCTGGCAGAATTTATGATTTCTTGGCCATTTTTCATAGAATATGAATGGTAACACAAACTTTTCTTTCACTCATGGTTAGATTTTGGCTGAAGCCATTTATTATCAATCAACTGTGTTTACTCTTTTTAAATCATAAAGACAACAGAAACTACCCAAAATGACTCTGATCAAAAGTTTACATACCCCAGTTCTTAATACCGTGTATTGCCCCCTTTAACCACTAGAGATCCGCGCTATAGACGAAAGACGTCTACAGCGCGGATCTGAATATCCGGGTGGACGTCCATGGACGTCCGCCCCTTTACACGCCCCCTGCGTGCTCTGACAGGCGGCGGCGGCGCGCGCGTGCGGCCGCCACACGCTGCGTGGGCGTGCCCGCGGGTCGGGCGGACTCGATGTCCGCTCCTGACCCGCGATCGCCGGCAAAGCTGTAGAACGGGGAACCGCCAATGTAAACACGGCGGTTCCCCGTTCTGTGAGAGGGGGACAAGCAGATCTACTGATCCCTGTCACTGGGATCAGTTAGATCTGTTATGTCCCGGCCAACCCCGCCCCCCCACAGTTAGAACACAGCCAGGGAACATTGTTAACCCCTTCACTGCCCCCTGCAGGTTAACCCCTTCACTGCCAATGACATTTATACAGTAATCAGTGGACATTTAAATTTCTGATCGCTGTATAAATGTCATTGGTCCCAAAAATGTGTCAAAAATGTCCGACATGTCCCCCCCAATATCAAAGTCCCGATAAAAATCGCAGATCGCCGCCATTACTAGTAAAAAAAAAAACAATTAAAAACGCCATAAATCAATGTCCATAGTTTGTAGACGCGATAACTTTTGCGCAAACCAATCAATATACGCCGATTGCGATATTTTTTACCAAAAATATGTAGAAGAATATAAATCGGCCAAAACTGATGAATAATTTTGTTTTTATTTTTTTTTTTTTGGATATTTATTAGAGCAAAAAGTAAAAAATATTGTTCTTTTTTCAAAATTGTCGCTCTTGGTTTTGTTTATAGCGCAAAAAATAAAAACCGCAGAGGTGATCAAATACCACCAAAAGAAAGGGAAAAAAGGACATCAATTTTATTTGGGTACAACGTCGCATGACTGCGCAATCGTCATTCAAAATGCGACAGCGCTGAAACCTGAAAATTGGTCTGGGCAGGAGGGGGGTTTAAGTGCCCAGTAAGGAAGTGGTTAACATCAATGACAGCTTGAAGTCTCTTGTGGTATTTGTGGATGAGGCTCTTTATCTTCTCAGATGGTAAAGCTGCCCATTCCTCTTGGCAAAAAGCCTCCAGTTCCTGGAAATTCTTGGGCAGTCTTGCATGAACTGCACGTTTGAGATCTCTCCAGAGTGGCTCAATGATATTGAGTTCAGGAGACTGAGATGGCCACTCCAGAACCTTCACTTTATTCTGCTGTAGCCAATGACAGGTTGACTTGGCCTTGTGTTTTGAATCATTGTCATGTTGGAGTGTCCAAGTACGTCCCATGCGCAGCTTTTTGGCTCATGAATGCAAATGTTTTTCCAGTATTTTTTGATAACGTACTGCATTCATCTTGCCATACATTTTGACCAAATTCCCTGTGCCTTTGTAGCTCACACATCCCCAAAGCATCAGCGATTCACCTCCATGTTTCACAGGCCTTGTTGACTCCTCTCCAAATGTAACGTTTATGGTTGTGGCCAAAAAGCTCAATTTTGGTCTCATCACTCCAAATGACTTTGTGCCAGAAGGTTTGAGGCTTTTCTCTGTGCTGTTTGGCGAATTGTAAGTGGGATACTTTGTGGCATTTGCGTAGTAATGGCTTTCTTCTGGCAACTTGACAATGCAGCCCATTTTTCTTCAAGTGCCTCCTTATTGTGTATCTTGAAACAGCCACACCACATTTTCAGAGAGCCCTGTATTTCACCTGAAGTTATTTGTGGGTTTTTCATTGCATCGCAAACAATTTTCCAGGCAGTTGTGGCTGAAATTTTAGTTGGTTTACCTGACTGTGGTTTGGTTTCAACAGAACCCCTCATTTTCCACTTCTTGATTAGAGTTTGAACACTGCTGATTGGCATTCTCAATTCCTTGGATATCTTTTTTATATCCCTTTCCTGTTTTATACAGTTCAACTACCTTTTCCTGCAGATCCTTTGACAATTCTTTTGCTTTCCCCATGTTATCAGGCTAAGATCACCAGGGTATGTAAACTTTTGATCAGGGTAATTTGGGTGGTTTCTGGTGTCATTAGGATTTAAAAAGAGTAAACACAGTTGATTGACAATAAATGGCTCCAGTTAAACACTAACCATGAGTGAAAGAAATGTTTTTGTGTTGTTCATATTCTCTGAAAAATGGCCAAGAAATCATAAATTCTGCCAGGGTGTGTAAACTTATCAGCACAAATGTATATCAAGATGTTAGATCATTTATAGTTATTTAGAACTGTTTAAATCTACTGCAGGTTTCATAAAATAACCGTATCTACCAACTTGCTGTGTGTCTGCTGTTATTACTTGACAAAATACAAATTGCTAGAAACCATATAATACAGTCAGGTCCATAAATATTGGGACATCGACACAATTCTAATCTTTTTGGCTCTATACACCACCACAATGGATTTGAAATGAAACGAACAAGATGTGCTTTAATTTGAGGGTATTTACATCCAAATCAGGTGAATGGTGTAGGAATTACAACAGTTTGTATATGTGCCTCCCACTTTTTAAGGGACCAAACGTAATGGGACAGATTAACAATCATAAATCAAACTTTCACTTTTTAATACTTGGTTGCAAATCCTTTGCAGTCAATTACAGCCTGAAGTCTGGAACGCATAGACATCACCAGACACTGGGTTTCATCCATGGTAATGCTCTGAAAGGCCTCTACTGCAACTGTCTTCAGTTCCTGCTTGTTCTTGGGGCATTTTCCTTTCAGTTTTGTCTTCAGCAAGTAAAATGCATGCTCAATCGGATTCAGGTCAGGTGATTGACTTGGCCATTGCATAACATTCCACTTCTTTCCCTTAAAAAACCCTTTGGTTGCTTTCGCAGTATGCTTCAGGTCATTGTCCATCTGCACTGTGAAGCACCATCCAATGAGTTCTGAAGCATTTGGCTGAATATGAGCAGATAATATTGCCCGAAACACTTAAGAATTCATCCTGCTGCTTTTGTCAGCAGTCACATCATCAATAAATACAAGAGAACCAGTTCCATTGGCAGCCATACATGCCCACGCCATGACACTACCACCACCATGCTTCACTGATGAGGTGGTATGCTTTGAATCATGAGCAGTTCCTTTCCTTCTCCATACTCTTCTCTTCCCATCACTCTGGTACAAGTTCATTTTGGTTGCATCTGTCCATAGGATGTGGTTCCAGAACTGTGAAGGCTTTTTTAAAAGTTTTTTGGCAAACTCTAATCTGGCCTTCCTGTTTTTGAGGCTCACCAATGGTTTACATCTTGTGGTAAAACCTCTGTATTCACTCTGGTGAAGTCTTCTCTTGATTGTTGACTTTGACACACATACACCTACCTCCTGGAGAGTGTTCTTGATCTGGCCAACTGTTGTGAAGGTTTTTTCTTCACCAGGGAAAGAATTCTTTGGTTATCCACCACAGTTGTTTTCCGTGGTCTTCCGGGTCTTTTGGTGTTGCTGAGCTCACGGGTGCATTCTTTCTTTTTAAGGATGTTCCAAACAGTTGATTTGGCCACTCCTAATGTTTTTGCTATCTCTCTGATGGGTTTGTTTTGTTTTTTCACCCTAATGATGGCTTGCTTCACTGATAGTGACAGCTCTTTGGATCTCATATTGAGAGTTGACAGCAACAGATTCCAAATGCAAATAGCACACTTGAAATGAACTCTGGACCTTTTATCTGCTCCTTGTAAATGGGATAATGAGGGAATAACACACGCCTGGCCATGGAACGGCTGAGCAGCCAATTATCCCATTACTTTTGGTCCCTTAAAAAGTGGGAGGCACATATACAAACTGTTGTAATTCCTACACCGTTCACCTGATTTGGATGTAAATACCCTCAAATTAAAGCTGGAAGTATGCAGTTAAAGCACGTCTTGTTTGTTTAATTTCAAATCCATTGTGGTGGTGTATAGAGTCAAAAAGATTAGAATTGTGTAGATGTCCCAATATTTATGGACCTGACTGTATAATGCTGTGAGAAAAAATATTGTCTTACAATTTGGAAACATTTTTGTGTAATTATGCCAGAGCCTTTAAGGGTATAACATCTGCAGTAGAGGTTGTAAGAAGAGCAGCACTGCAAAAAAAAAAATGAATTTGATTCAGTAAAGTGAAAAATCAAAGTTCACTTAGCTCAAGTTTGGCTATACTTCTTGTCCTCCAGAACTCTAAGAGGACACCTGTATGGGAAGAGGGAGCAGCAGATTGCTGCATGCTTGAAGAATAGGTGAAGAGAGCTGTAGTGGGGGAAGGAGACTGGGCTACAATTGTCCCTGCATTTGTATTGCCCTAGGTATTGCCCATTTGTTAAATGCAATTATGCTGAGAACCGTTCATACCCAGTAGAGCCAGCACACCTTGGCACTAAGGAGCACAGAAATTAATAATTTCACTTATCGCAATAGCAGCTGCTTTCAACATACATATACTAGCAAAGAAAAAAATCCTTAAAAGTGTCCCAGTCCCAAAATGGAATTTCAAGCAGCGCTTATCACCACGTCATCTTTGGCACAAGGCCCAATTCAGGGCCAAAAGAGCGTCGTCATGTTGGATGGCCGTGTACAGAGATGACACGTCAGCAGTGACAAGCTATAGTCCAGAATGATCAATCTTCTTTAATAGTTGAAAAAAATCCTTTGTATCCTTTGTGTCACACTCTTTTGGAGAAACTTGTCCAAATACTGTCCCATCCTTGCTGTCACTGATCCAATCCCATTAGCTATTGGGGTTGCTGGAGGGTTAATTGGATCCTTAGATCCTGGATTTTAGGGAGGGTATATAGTCGGGATTCTGCAACTGCTGGGCACAAAAAAATGTCCTTTCTTTATTACCAGATCCTTGCAGTGGATGCGGGATGGTGCGAAGGTGCGTTTACCGGAACGGTGACAACAAAAGGTTTTCTTGACCTATGCCTGTATTTATTTTAAATCTGTAAGTGCAATCATGTGGGGGATGGGTGTAGTTTAATAAAGTCTATTTTAAAACGGTATCACACTACAGGCGGCTCCCGGGATACAAACAAGATAGGGTCTTTAGGTTTGTTCATAAGGTGAATTTGTTTGTAAGTCGGAACAGGTACATTTTTTAAGTGCAGCTTCAGCCAAAATAACTATTTTTAAGCTTTTTTGATGGCATAGGGAAGGGTTAATACCCCTGTAATGTTTGTTTTGCTGTCTATGTTTCTGTTCAGAAGATGTCACCTCACTTCCTATCCCAATGATAATCAGATTTTGAAAATGTTGGGTTGTTGTGGAAACAAACCTTGGTGATACAGCATCAGTGGAGACACCTTTTTCCCATAATAACTCTTACAGGAGTGACTTTCCCTTCCTAGGGGGAGATTTCCTCTCACTTCCTGTTGTCTACCTCCATTTGTAAGTAGGAGTCGTTTGTAACTAGGGGACCGCCTGTATGTGAGACTTTTTTCCTCCACACATGATCACCTTGAGGAAAGTCTGATGCAGAGATCCTATTCCTGAGTTAAAGGATGCTATAAGAAAAGCTTACAAACATTCAATTTCTGGTGAGTGTATTCCCTAAGGGGTGAGTGATTCACGAGGTGACGAGATCCTGTCGGGGTGCACGTTTTTAATATTCCAGTGAAGATTACTCTGAACTCAGCTGGATTGTCCATTTGTTGGCCATTTATTTTTATGATTTCTAGGTTGTTGGCTTCTATGTACATCACAATGCCAATTCACCTTCATAAACCCTCTAGTGCACAATATGGGCACACATTTGCTAGCTGATCTTAAAGTGGATGTAAACCTGATTCATGAAATTTGACCTAGGCACATACTGTATATTTGCAGTGTTTACGTATCTCTCTCCAAATCACGAACCCCGATGACTTTCTGCTGTTTTGTTCCTCTGTTATCAGCATGGTAACTTCTGACAAGTTCTCCATCAACCGAGATAAAATCAGCCTGAAATTTGTGTCCGGGTGGGTGCTATAAATAGATTAGCAGAGAGCTTGTCTTGTCACAGTACAACTCTGCACATTCCTTCCTTCAGAGCCTGAGGAGGGGGGTGTGTGCCTTTCCTCCAATCAGCTGTCACATAATGTATGCCAAGAATCCACTCCTACTGCTGAATGAGGAAGTAAAAATTCTAATCCGACGTTAGAATTCGAAAGAATATAGCAAGCTGAAGACTGCAGATAAGCATGTAAAACGTATATAGGGAGATTTGTTTCATCTGTGTATTATTTGAGGCTGTTCACTTTACTGGGTATATGTAAGGGTTTACATCCACTTTAAGTTATAGCTAGACAACAGACTATTAGAAGCTGGAATTTTACATGTATTCCCTATAATCTATGTAATCTTGCATGTGATGCTTATATCAGTCAGGTTTCCTCACACTAATTGGGTGATTAGTACTTGCATTCTGATTAATGGGTTCAGTCCCCCTAACTTCCACTGACAATACACAGGTATAATTGCAATTAGACATGCGCATACCGAGAAAATTTGTTTAGTTCCGTTTCGATTCATTAATCTAGGTATTTCGTTTTGTTAATTTTGGGATTCGTATACGGAATTCGTTTTACAGTATGTCTTTTTCTAATTTTCTTCAAATTTACCAATGTTTTTCGATTCAAAACGTTAGAATCAATAAACTTATAATCAGTTGAATCGAAAACGTTCGATTTTTTTTTTCTGTTTTGAATGTGGCAAAGTGAACAAGCAAAAGAAAATTCTTCATCAAATAATTACAATGACTCTTTAAATCACCTTTTTTTTTTTTTTTTTTTTTAAGAATACATTTTATTCATGTTTCAAGAAAATTCACAAATACAGCAACCATTTCTCGCTTAGCATGAAGGATAACACCGATAAGCATACATCTATTGTCATGTTACATGTTAATAAAATACGTACAGTACATTATACATCTTTAACACCTCAATTATAAAGCTAATTGAAACCTAATAAACTAAACTTGAAACCTTTTAGTCATATTATATTCTACCATGCTTTAAATTCTTTAATAAAACCTTCCAAGCTATAACTATGTGTGCTCTTCTTCCTTCTGTCCTGTGTTCTATTTAAATTCCTCTGTGATCCTTTCCCATACTACACCTCTATTTCTCCAGATATAGATTTTAACCATCCACCCCATATTTTCTCAAACTTTTTTGGACATCCATAATATATACATATGTAAGTTTGCACATTGGTAATGCTCTATTAATGAGTTCCACCCAACTCTGCAGAGACGGAAGGGTAAGGTCCCTCCATTTTAACCACTTCAGCCCCGGAAGGATTTCCCACATTAGGACCAGAGCACTTTTTGAGATTCGGCACTGCATTGCTTTAACTGACAATTGCGCCGTCATGCGATGATGTACCGAAACGAAATTGGCATCCTTTTTTTCCCACAAATAGAGCTTTCTTTTGGTGGTATTTTATCACGTCTGCGTCACTTATGATCAACGCTATAAACAAAAATAGAGCAACAATTTTGCAAAAAAAAACAATATTTCTTTTTGCTATAATACACGTCCAAAAAAAAAATAAACTAATTTATTCATCAGTTTTGGCCGATATATATTCTTCTACATATGTGTGGTAAAAAAAAAATTGCAATCAGTGTTTATTGATTGGTTTGCGCAAAAGTTGCTGCATTTACAAACCATGAGAATTAATTTATGGTGTTTTTACGATATGCGATTTTTATCGGGACTGTGGTATTGTGGCAGACATGTTGAACATATTTGACACTTTTTTGGGACCATTGACATGTATACAGCGATAAGATCTAAAAATATCCACTGATTACTGTATAAATGTCACTGGCAGGGGAGGGGTTAACCTGCAGGGGCAATGAAGGGGTTAACTGTGTTCCCTAGGCATGTTCTAACTGTGTGGGGGCTGGGCTGGCAGGGGCATAACAGATCTAACTGATCCCGGTGACAGGGATCAGTAGATCAGTGTTATGTCCCCTGTTAGAGCGGGAAACCCCACTTTTCTTCTATTGTAAGTGTTCGCGGGTCGCTGGCGGACATCGAGTCCCCAACCCGCGGCCACACTCCTGGAGCACACGGTGGGCACGAGAGCTCGCCTCCCCCTAGCCGCATGTGCGTGAACCGCTGTTTATAGACAGCGATTCATGTTATATAATGGGTCATGCAACATATGGGAGGGCTTTGAAAGTCTGAGTTGATTATGAAAGAATCCCCCCACATATCACCTATCCCCTATTACACACACACACACACACACACACACACACACACACACACACACACACACACACACACACAAATATTTCCTCCTATATAAGTTCTCCTTTGCCTTAGCTCTCAAATATCTCATCCACCTGACTTTGTCTATGTGCCTATCTAGCTGTTTGTAAACAAGATGTGCCATGGATGACTGCTAAGTCCAGCTTATAGATGTAGCTACTATGTTTGTCTGTCTCTCATAAAGTGCCAAGGAGAGTTGAACTACATAAGAACTTGATTTATTGCTTAATAGTTAATCGCTTGCCGACCGCCCGCCGTATTATTATTATCATAATACGGCGGCAGGTTGGCACCACTGCACAAATCACTGTAGCTGTACGGCGGCTCGTGCAAGCCACATTTGCAGGCGGGAGTTGCGGGATGAGCTCTCACGGCCACTGCACGCTGCGTGAGCGTTCCCACGAGTCGGGCAGACTTGATGTCCGCCGACAACCCGCGATTGCCTGTTACAGAGGCAGAACGGAGATCTGCCAGTGTAAACACGGTGGATCTCCATTCTGTGTGGAGACAGATGACAGATCTAATGTTCCTAGTGATTGGGAACAGTTAGATCTGTCATGCCCCGGCCACCCCAGCCCTCACAAAGAACACACATAGGGAACACAGTTAACCCCTTGATCGCCCCCTACAGTTTTACCCCTTCCCTTCCAATGGCATTTATACAGTAATCAGTGACTATTTTTAGCTCCGATCGCTGTATAAATGTCATTGGTCCCAAAAAAGTGTCAAGTGTCTGATCTGTCCGCCGCAATATCACAGTCCAAATAAAAAAATCACAGAAAAAAATGATAATAAAAACATCATAAATCTATTCCCATAGTTTGTAGACGCGACAACTTTTGCGCAACCCAATCAATATACGCCTATTGCGATTTCATTTTACCAAAAATATGTAGAAGAATATATATCGGCCTAAACTGAGGAAGAAATTTTTTTTTTACATTATTTTTGGATATTTATTATAGAAAAAAGAAAAAAATTTTTTTTTTTTTCAAAATTGTTTCTCTCTTTTTTATAGAGAAAAAAATAAAAACCACAGATGATCAAATCCCACCAAAACAAAGCTCTATTTGTGGGGAAAAAAAGGATGTGATGTCCATTTTGTTTGGGTACAAAGTCGCACGACCGTGCAATTGTCAGTTAAAGTGACGCCACTGCAGCACTGAGCTTGAGAGGGAGCAGGTGCAACTGGCTTTGGTTTTCAGCCACGCACTGAGAGCTGGAGCCATCTGTCAATCAGGCAGCTGGGTGGAGCCCAACAATATGATCTGGATCCTTCCAGAGCCTGTAGCTGCTCTGCCGCATAAGATGGAGAGTGAGTCAGCCCGCTCTCAGCTGATTCTGGGTCACAGGAGAGCAAAAGTAAGTGCACAAATACAAATAGTATGGACAAAAATGCTTAAGCCTTACTTCTCTTTTTTGTACAAAAATAGAGATATAATGCAGCACTTTAAAATACAGTGGGGCAAAAAAGTAGTTAGTCAGCCACCAATTGTGCAAGTTCTCCCACTTAAAACGATGAGCGAGGCCTGTAATTTTCATCATAGGTACACTTCAACTATGAGAAACAGAACGAGAAAACAAAATCCAGAAAATCACATTGTCTGATTTTTAAAGAATTTATTTGCAAATTATGGTGAAAAATAAGTATTTGGTCAATAACAAAAATTCATCTCAATATTTTGTTATATACCCTTTGTTGGCAATGACAGAGGTCAAATGTTTTCTGTAAGTCTCCACAAGGTGTTTACACACTGTTGCTGGTAGTTTGGCCCATTCCTCCATGCAGATCTCCTCTAGAGCAGTGATGTTTTGGGGCTGTCGCTGGGCAACACGGATTTTCAACTCCCTCCAAGGATTTTCTATGGGGTTGAGAGCTGGAGACTGGCTAGGCCACTCCAGGACCTTGAAATGCTTCTTACGAAGCCACTCTTTCGTTGCCCGGGCAGTGTGTTTGGGATCATTGTCATGTTGAAAGACCCAGCCACGTTTCAGCTTCAATGCCCTTGCTGATGGAAGGATCATCACGATACATGGGCCCATTCATTCTTTCCTTTACACTGATCAATCGTCCTGGTCCCTTTGCAGAAAAACAGCCCCAAAGCATGATGTTTCCACCCCCATGCTTCACAGTAGGTATGGTGTCCTTTGGAAGCAACTCAGCATTCTTTGTCCTTTCAAACACGACAAGTTGAGTTATTATCAAAAAGTTCTATTTTGGTTTCATCTGACCATATGACATTCTCCCAGTCCTCTTCTGGATCATCCAAATGCTCTCTAGCAAACTTCAGATGGGCCCGGACATGTACTACCTTAAGCAGGGGGACACGTCTGGCACTGCAGGATTTGAGTCCCTGGCGGCGTAGTGTGGTGTTACTGATGGTAGCCTTTGTTACTTTGTTCCCAGCTCTCTGCAGGTCATTCACTAGGTCCCCCCCCCCCCCCCCGTGTGGTTCTGGGATTTTTGCTCACCGT
>BLSH010323971.1:247521-258781 GCA_018402905.1 Glandirana rugosa | reverse complement strand
TGCCACTCGTTTTTAGGGTCTTGGTGTGCCCCCCTCCCCCCCCCCCCCCCCGTGTGGTTCTGGGATTTTTGCTCACCGTTCTTGTGATCATTTTGACCCCACGGAGTGAGATCTTGTGTGGAGCCCCACATCGAGGGAGATTATCAGTGTTCTTGTATGTCTTCCATTTTCTAATAATTGCTCCCACAGTTGATTTCTTCACATCATGCTGCTTACCTATTGCAAATTCAGCCTTCCCAGCCTGGTGCAGGTCTACAATTTTGTTTCTGGTGTTCTTTGACAGCTCTTTGGTCTTGGCCATAGTGGAGTTTGGAGTCTGACTGTTTGAGGTTGTGGACAGCTGTCTTTTATACTGATAATGAGTTCAAACAGGTGCCATTAATACAGGTAGCAAGTGGAGGACAGAGGACCCTCTTAACCACATCAGTACTGGGCACGAAAACCCCCTTCCTGTCCAGGCCATTTTTCAGCTTTCAGCGCTTCGAATGACAATTACTCAGTCATGCAACACTGTATCCATATGAAATTTGTGTCCTTTTTTTCACACAAATAGAGCTTTCTTTTGGTGGTATTTAATCACTAGTGGGTTATTTATTTTTTGTGCTATAAATAAAAAAAGTTTGAAAAGCTTGTGAAAAAATGCATGTTTTTTGTTTCTGTCATAAAAGTTTGCAAATTAGTAATTTTTCTTCATAAATTTTGGCCAAAATGTATACCGCTACATATCTTTGGCAAAAAAATAACCCAAATAAGTGTATATTATTTGGTCCTTGTGTAAGTTATAGAGACTACAATCTATGGTGCCAATCACTGAAAAGTGATCATACCTGATATACTGACATCCTACTTCATTTCTTGAGACCCTAACAAGCCAGGAAAGTACAAATACCCCCTAATGACCCCTTTTTGTAAAGTAGACAGTCCAAGGTATTTAGTAAGAGGCATGGTGAATTTTTTGAAGTTGTAATTTTTTCCCACAATTCTTTGCAAAATTAAGATTTTTTTTTCACAAAATTGTCATATATTAACAGGTTATTTCTCACACTCAGCATATGCATACCACAAATTAAACCCCCAAACACATTCTGCTACTTCTGAGTATGACGATATCACATGTCTGAGACTTTTTCACAGCCTGGCCACATACAGAGGCCCAACATGCAGGGAGCACCGTCAGGTATTCTAGGGACATAAATTACACATCTAATGTCATGACGACCTATCACATTTTTGAAGGCTCTGGAGCAACAGGACAATGGAATTGCCCACAAAATGACCCCATTTTGGAAAGCAAACACCCCAACATATAATCTATGAGGCATAATGAGTCTTTTGAACATGTCATTTTCTCTTACGACATCAGGAGTGACTAGGCAAAACAGAAATAAAAGCAACAGGGATAGGCTAGCCCCTCCCAGGGGGCCGTCCTCACCTGAGCATAAGGCCCCCTGCTGGCCAATGGCATTCAGTTTTGTTTGCCTAGTGCAAAGGAATGGACTGGGTTCCCTCTGGGACCTGCGTTTTTGTGCTGAAGTTTTCCCTATGAAGACTGCTATCAAGAAGCCAGCTGGTGGGATAGAGTGGATATCACGAATCCAAAACTTTCCCCAGCCCGGCCACCACCTGGCGAGCTACCCTGGCCTAAGCAGGGTCAAGCCGTGCAGGGCCCGTTCTGTGCGGGCGGCCAGTGGTTAACCCCACTTGTGCCCAGGGTTTGGTGCATGCCTCTCCAGTGGCCTGGCCAGCAGCAAACCTTCTCCTGGGGGAACAGTCGGCTATGGGTGGCTACCCGCATCGCCCATCAGAGTGGTGAGTGGATCCCCTCCCCCGCCCCAGGGGCACGGCAAGCGGCATCTGGGCATTTGGTGGGTAGCCTTCCTGGGTAGGGGTATGCCGGGCGGTGTTGCCCTGCCCCCTCTCCCCCCCGCTTAGCGCAGCACCGAGTATGCCGACTGCACCGTTCATTCTTCGCCGCTGGGCGGCGAACGATGGTTAGCACGCCGCCATTCCGTCACCATTTTGTGGTGGATGGGTGCTTTTTTACAGAAGCAGTGGCCATTTTCTTGTAGCCCGTGCGGCTCTTACTGCTCTTGGGCAGCCCCTGGTGGTCATTGGTGGTGCTGCGGCCTCTGTAAAAACGTGCTGCAAACGTTTACTTCCTCTTTCTCTGGAACAGCGTGGCTGACACACGTGCTGTACAGGTCCTGGCTGGGCAGGCATTACGGAAGAAGCAGCAGGTATAGCTGGCCTTCCTGGGGTGCTGGTGGTGATGGTGGGCTTAATCCTCCCGGTCTTTACTGGCTGATTGCGGGCGGAGGTGGTGGTATCGCGGGGGGGGGCTTCCCAAGCAGCATGATGGCTGAGGGAGGCGATGCTGCGGCTGTGGTCCCTGCAGGGCCCTCCGTGGAGGTGCCAGTGGAGCAGCGTCCGGCACCAGAACCCATGGTCTCCTTGGACCAATTATGGGCGGTGTTTGCAGAATTCCTTCCCTGGGTGGGCACGGCTCCAGAGCCCCCCAAGAAGCACCCACTCCCCTGTGTATCCTTGGGGGAGGATTCGGATCATGAGGTGGCCTCAGTTGTCGGAGGGCGAGTTGGTCCTCTCAGATACTGAGGAGGATCAGGGGGCCTCCGTGGCGCACGACAAGGCGATTGTGACGGCGCTGATCGCGAACATTCGCCAGGCCCTGCGACTTGATCAGTCAGGGGAGTCGCAGACATCCACTTATGTGTGTGGGTCTATGAAGCCTCCTAGGTCTCCTAAGGCTTTTCCTTATGATCAGTTTTTTGAGCGGGCTGTTTTTGAGGAATGGTTATCTCCAAAAAATTCCTTCACCCTGCCAAAACGCTTTGCGGTGCGCTATCCCTTTGAGGAGGGTTTCACTAAGCGCTGGGCTTCCCCTTCGGTGGACCCGCCGGTGGCCCACCTGAATAAGGCTACGACCCTTCCATTGGAGGGCTCGCCTTCCTTTAGGGACGCGGCTGATCGCCGTACGGAGTCAGTGTCTAAAGCAATTTTTCTGGTGGCAGGTTCTGCCATGCGGCCGACTCTGGCGTCTGCTATGGCAGCTCAATCTCTTTTTGAGTGCGCCACCTCTGTGCGCGCTAATCTGCGTTGCAGTTGTGCGCAGGGTGGATTGCAAAAGGTTCATCACCTGGTGGAGGGGTTACACTACTTGTGTGACTCCCTGTTGGATATCATGCCCATGCTGTCCAAAATTTCCGCTTTTGTGGTGGTCATCAGGCGGGTGTTGTGGCTGCATTCCTGGTCGGGCCACTAGGCGTCTAAAAAGGGACTCACAGATCTCCCCTTTCAGGGGGGTCGTTTGTTTGGACCGCAGCTGGAAGAAATCATTAAGAGTTTCACAGGGGGGAAGAGCCCTTTTCTCCCAGAGCCCAAGCGGCGGGATGTTCGCCGCCGACAGGGCCCTGTTTCTTCTGGGCAGAAGAAGTTTTTTTCGTGCCCCCGGCACGGCAGGGACGGGCTCCAAGCCCGGTAAGGCCTCGGCTGGATCCGGTAAAAGGACTTAGCAGTGTAAGCCCGGCAAGGCAGAGGATAAGTCCTCTACCGCATGACGGGTTGCCCCCGCCCATCTCTCGGGTGGGGGGCCGGTTGCTGGAGTTTGCGGTCACTTGGTCCGCTCATGTCTCCGATCGGTGGTTACTAGAAGTGGTGTCCACCGGGTACCGGATAGAGTTCAGCTCTCTACCCCCAGACAGGTTTTTTCCCTCAAACTTGAGACACCCTCAGGGGCGTCGGGAGGAGCTTTTGGGCGCGATCCAGTCTCTTGCGGATCAGGGGGTGATCGTGCCGGTTCCTCTGGAGGAGAGATTCTGCGGTTTTTACTCGAACCTCTTTGTGGTGCCCAAAAAGGGTGGTGTCAGGCCAGTGCTGGACCTAAAGGCTCTGAACTGTTTTGTGCAGGCAAAAAAGTTCAAGATGGAGTCCATTCGCTCGGTCGTGGCCGCCTTGCGTCAGGGAGAGTTCTTGGCGTCCTTGGATATCAAGGACGCCTACCTGCATGTTCCCATCTGTCTCAGCCATCAGCGCTTTCTGCGTTTCGCAGTGGGGGACCTGCACTACCAATTTGTGGCCCTTCCTTTCGGGCTGGCCTCTGCTCCCAGGGTGTTCACCAAGGTGTTGGCTCCGGTCCTTGTGCTGATGAGACAGCGAGGTATCGCAGTGGTGGCATACCTCAATGACCTGCTCTTGAGAGCGGAGTCAGCTGTGTCCCTGGAGGAGGACATGAGAATCACGGTGTCCGCTTGAGGGACTTCGGTTGGCTCATCAACCTGCAGAAGTCCTCGCTGTCCCCTTAATGTCGCCTGGAGTACCTGGGTCTGATTCTGGACACAGTGCAGGCGAAGGTGTTCTTGCCTCCCGACAAGTTGTTGGGGTTACAGGCGGCGGTACGGGCCCTGCTGTCATGCCGGAGGTCGTCCCTACGGTTCTGCATGAGGGTGTTGGGGCTCATAGTATCTTCCTTCGAGGCAATACCATACGCCCAGAGCCACACTTGGCTCCTACAGAAGGCGATTCTGTCGCAATGGGACAAATCTCCTCTATCCCTGGACAAACAGATCTGCTTGGATCATCAGACCCGGGGTTCATTGACATGGTGGCTTCAGGCCCCAGCTCTAACGCTAGGGAAATCTTTTCTTCCCCTCAACTGGTCGATAGTAACGACGGATGCCAGCCTGTCAGGCTGGGGAGGGGTGCTGGGTCGGTTGTCTGCCCAGGGCCGGTGGTTGGCTCAGGAAGCTCGACTTCCAATAAATGTGTTGGAACTGAGAGCGATCAGGCTCTGCTTGTCCCGTTGGTCGATAAGGCTGCGGGGTCTCCCTGTCCGGGTTCAGTCGGACAATGCCACGGCCATGGCATACGTGAACCATCAAGGCGGGACAAGAAGCTCCGCAGCGGCTGCGGAGGCTGCTCTGATTCTCCGCTGGGCGGAACGTCATGTTCCAGCGATCTCAGCCATTTACATTCCGGGAGTGGAAAACTGGCAGACGGACTTTCACAGCCGCCAAACTTTGGACCACGGGGAATGGTCCCTGCATCCGGAAGTGTTTCGCCAGATTTGCCGCAAGTGGGACACACCAGAGGTGGACCTCATGGCGTCCAGGTTCAATCACAAGGTGAAGACCTTCGTGTGCAGAACAAGAGATCCGTTGGCAGTTGCCACAGACGCGCTGGTTGGGGTCGGTATCGGCTGCTATATGTCTTCCCTCCTCTGAAGCTGTTGCCACGGGTTCTGCGCAGGATAGAGGCGGAAGGAATTCCGGCGATCCTGGTGGCTCCCGATTGGCCTCGGCGCACTTGATACGCCGATCTTGTTTGGATGGTGGTGGACGCCCCTTGGCGGCTTCCGCTTCGCGAAGACCTGCTGTCTCAAGGTCCCATCTTGCACCCCGCTTTACCCTCGCTGGCTTTGATGGCTTGGCTATTGAGTCCCAGGTGCTGAGGGATCGGGGAGTCGCTGACTCAGTGATCCCTACTATGCTTAAGGCGCGTAAGTGCACTTTGCGCAAGATTTATCACAGGACCTGGAAGGCCTATATTACGTGGTGTCAGTCGGGGGGTTGGAACGTTGGTATGTGGTGTCCAGGGTGCCGACTTTTCTGCAGCAGGGCCTTGACAAAATCCTGGCCTTGAGTACACTCAAGGGTAAGATTTCGGCCTTGGCAGCCCTTTTTCAGCGTCCTTTGGCTTCCCATTCGCTGATTCGTACATTTGTACAGGGGGTATGACATGTGGCTCCCCAGTTTCGGCCGCCCCTGGCGCCGTGGGACTTAAATCTGGTGCTCTCTGTGCTTCAGAGACCACCATATGAGCAGATTAGGGACATTCCCTTGTCTCTCTTGTCGCAGAAGGTAGCCTCCTGGCAGTGGTCACTGATGGGTGACTGGCGGTGGTCACTGATGGGTAACTGGTGTCTGGTGGTGGTCACTGATGGGTGATTGGTAACTGGTGGTGGTCACTGATGGGTGACTGGCGGTGGTCACTGATGGTTGACTGGCGGTGGTCACTGATGGGTGCTGGGTGTCTGGCGGTGGTCACTGATGGGTGCCGGGTGTCTGGCAGTGGTCACAGATGGGTGCCGGGTGTCTGGTGGTGGTCACTGATGGGTGACGGTGTCTGGAGGTGGTCCCTGATGGGTGTCTGGTGGTGGTCACTGATGGGTGACATGTGTCTGGCGGTGGTCACTAATGGGTGATGGGTTACTGGCGGTGGTCATTGATGGGTGATGGCAGTGGTCACTGGTGGTGGTCACTGATGGGTGACTGGTGTCTGGCGGTGGTCACTGATGGGTGACTGGTCACGGTCACTGATGGGTGATGGGTGACTGGCGGTGGTCACTGATGGGTGACCGGTGACAGGCCATGGGTGACTGGCGGTGGTCACTGATGGGTGACAGGCCACGGTTAGTGATAGGTGACAGGCCATGGTCACTGATGTGTGACGGGTGACACGCCACAGTCACTGATGGGTGACGGGTGACACACCATGGTCACTGATAGGGGACGGGTGACACGCTACGGTCACTGATGGGTGACACACCATGGTCACTGATGGGTGATGGGTGACACGCCACGGTCACTGATGGGTGACGGGTGACACGCCACGGTCACTGATGGGTGACGGGTGACACGCCACAGTCACTGATGGGTGACAGGTGACACGCCACGGTCACTGATGGGTGATGGGTGACACGGCACGGTCACTGATGGGTGACACGCCACGGTCATTGATGGGTGACACGCCATGGTCACTGATGGGTGACATGCCACGGTTAGTGATGGGTGACAGGTCACGGTCAGTGATGGGTGACGGGTGACAGGCCACGGTAAGTGATGGGTGACAGGTCATTCACTAGGTGCCCCCGTGTAGTTCTGGGATTTTTGCTCACCGTTCTTGTGATCATTTTGACCCCACGGGTGATATCTTGCGTGGAGCCCCAGATCGAGGGAGATTATCAGTGGTCTTGTATGTCTTCCATTTTCTAATAATTGCTCCCACAGTTGATTTCTTCACACCAAGCTGCTTACCTATTGCAGATTCAGTCTTCCCAGCCTGGTGCAGGTCTACAATTTTGTTTCTAGTGTCCTTTGACAGTTCTTTGGTCTTGACCATAGTGGAGTTTGGAGTCTGACTGTTTGAGGCTGTGGAGAGGTGTCTTTTATACTGATAACGAGTTCAAACAGGTGCCATTAATACAGGTAACGAGTGGAGGACAGAGGAGCCTCTTAAAGAAGAAGTTTCAGGTCTGTGAGAGAGAAATTGTGCTTTTTTTGTGGGTGACCAAATACTTATTTTCCACCATAATTTGCAAATAAATTCTTTAACCACTTCAGCCCCGGAAGGATTTCACACTTTAGGATCAGAGCACTTTTTGCGATTCGGCACTGCGTCGCTTTAACTGACAATTGCGTGGTCGTGCGAAGTTGTACCCAAATTAAATTTGCGTCCTTTTTTTCCCACAAATAGAGCTTTCTTTTGGTGGTATTTGATCACCGCTGCGTCATTTCTGATCGCCGCTATAAACAAAAGAAAAACGACAATTTTGCAAAAAAAAAACAAATTTCTTACTTTTTGCTAAAATACAAATCCCAAAAAAAATATAAAAAAACTTTTTTTTTCAACGGTTTTGGCTGATTTATATTCTTCCTCATATTTGTGATAAAAAAATTGCAATCAGTGTTTATTGATTGGTTTGCGCAAATGTTGCCGCGTTTACGGATGATGAGAATTCATTTCTGGGGTTTTTATTGTTTTTTTTTTTTTACTAGTAATGGCGGCGATCTGCGATTTTTAGCGTTACTGTGATATTGCAGCAGACATGTCGGACCATTTTGACCACTTTTTTGGGACCATTGGCATTTATACAGCGATCAGTGCTATAAAAATGCATTGATTACTGTGTAAATGCCATTGGCAGTGAAGGGGTTAACCTGGGGGGGGCTCTAAGGGTTAACTGTGTTCCCTGGGCGTGTTCTAACTGTATTAGTGTTTGACTGGCAGGGGAAGGGGCATGATCACGGCTTCCATATAGAGGAATCTGTGATCACAGCCCTTCCCCCTCTCACAGAACCGAGATCCGTGTTTACGTGCACGGATCTCCGTTCTCTCACTACGGGGGGGGGGGGGGCATCGTGGGTAGCCACGGAGATCGAGTCCGCCCTACCCGCTCCCTGGCCCCCCGTACACAGTGAGCGCGCAAGCGCGCCTCCAGCGGGGCGCGCGCTCACAGTACATGATCTCGCAGCCGCTGTCATATGACGGTGGTTTGCGCTATCGAGTCACCTTGTTGCCGTCAACCTGCGGTTGGCGGTCGGCAAGTGGTTAAAAATCAGACAATGTGATTTTCTGGATTTTTTTTTCTCATTCTGTCTCTCATATTTAAAGTGTACCTATGATGAAAATTACAGGCCTCTCTCATCTTTTTAAGTGGGAGAACTTGCACAATTGGTGGCTGACTAAATGCGTTTTTGCCCCACTGTATAAATCCTTCAAAAATGTCCATATAGGTCCAATGAATTTAAAGACACGAAGAGCACCTCAGGTGTATGTCTAATATTCTCCCATAAGCGGTGAAAAGAATCCTCTGACCTACACCACAGCACACTGGGCCTCTTACCCTCAGTTATAGACCGCCTGGTGACATCTGATTACGACTAAAAATGTTGAGTGGAGCTCGAATGCGTGACGTCGCTGTGCACGAGGACCGTGGCCATCTTGTTGATTGGAAACTTTTATATGCTGTTGGTGACATGCATGATTTGACCATATACATGGTATGGTGATCTGACCTCTGGAGGGATTATTCAAGAAGGGAGACCATGATCGAGCCATAACATCTATGAAGTCCATTGGGAGTCTGACCATGTCCAGTGGCTGATTGAGTGCTGTTTGACTGCTTATAACTTTGTGGTCTATGTCTGAGGGTAAGAGGCTCCGTGTGCTGTGACGTAGGTGTAGGATTCTTTTCACCACTTATGGGAGAATATTAGACATACAGCTGCGTTCCTCTTCATGTCTTTAACTTCATTGGATCTATATGGATATTTTTGAAGGATTTACAGTATCATGTGAGTACACCCCTCACATTTTTGTAAATATTTTATTCTATCTTTTCATGTGACAACACTGAAGAAATTACACTTAGCTACAATGTAAATTACTGAGTGTACAGCTTGTATAACAGTGTAAATTTGCTGTCCCCTAAAAATAAGTCAACACACAGCCATTAAGGTCTAAACCACTGGCAACAAAAGTAAGTACACCCCTAAGTGAAAATGTCCAAATTGGGCCCAAAGTGTCAATATTTTGTGTGGCCACCATTATTTTCCAGCACTGCCTTAACCCTCTGGGCCATGGAGTTCACCAGAGCTTCACAGGTTACCACTGGAGATGCTCAATAGGGTTTAGGTCTCACCTTTACCCTCAGCTTCTTTAGCAAGGCAGTGGTCATCTTGGAGGTGTATTTTTTTGGGGTCGTTATTATGTTGAAATACTGCCCTGTGGCCCAGTCTCCGAAGGGAGGGGGTCATGCTCTGCTTCAATATGTCACTATACATGTTGGCATTCATGGTTCCCTCAATGAACTGTAGCTCCTCAGTACCGGCAGCACTCATGCAGTCCCAGTCCATGACATGCCCACCATCATGTTTGACTGTAGGCAAGACACACTTGTCTTTGTACTCCACACCTGGTTGCCTCCACACACGCTTGACACCATCTGAACCAAATAAGTTTATCTTGGTCTCACCAGACCATGGGGCATGGTTCCAGTAATCAATGTCCTTGGCTTGCTTGTCTTCAGCAAACTGTTTGCAGTCTTTCTTGTGCATCATCTTCTGGGATGACAGCCATGCAAACCAATTTGATGCAGTGTGCGGCCTATGGTCTGAGCACTGACAGACTGATCCACCCACCCCTATGTAAATAGGTTTGGGGTACATTGTACCCCTACCCATTTACCAAAAAAGGAGTGTAGTGTTAAAAAAACAAGAGGCAGTTCCTGCTTACTCGGCGGCTAACGGCGCTGGTTTTAAAAAAATGACCGTATTCAGAATTGCCATTTTTGGCGATCTGAATACTGCGCAGTGTAAAGGAGGGACCCCCCCCCATCCCTTCATAAGGAGTACCTGTCACCATAGATTACTATCACAAGGGATGTTTACATTCCTTGTGATAGCATTAAAAGTGATCAGATTTTTTTTTTAAAGGAACAGTGTTAAAAGAAAAAATAAAATAAAATAAATAAAATTTAAAAAAATGTTTTAAAGCGCCACCGTCCCCACGAGCTCGTGCAACAAAGAAAACGCATACGTAAGTCACGCCAGCATATGAAAACGGTGTTCAAACCACACATGTGAGGTATTGCCGCGTTCGCCAGAGTGTGAGCAATAATTCTAGTAAAAGACCTCCTCTGCACCTCTAACCTTGGTAACCATTAAAAAAATGTCGCCTATGGAGATTTTCAAGTACCGGAGTTTGTCGCCATTCCGCGAGTGTGCGCAATTTTCAACCGTAACATGTATGGTATCTATTTACTCGCCATAACATCCTCTTTCACAATATACAAAAAATTGGGCTAACTTTACCGTTGTCTTATTTTTTAACTCAAAAAGTGATTTTTTTTTCCAAAAAAAAGCGCTTGAAAGACCGCTGCGCAAATACACGGTGATAAGAAAGGAGAAGATCTTCCTTATAGTCACTAACTAAAAAGGACTGTGTGGACTTTGGAAACTACTCTATTTTTTCTATTTTAGGCTTTTCTACATGGAATGCAATGCTTAGCGCTGCTTATATCCCGCTTTATGTCTGCTCTTTGGTGATATGCTGTTTATAACTTTATTTTTCATAAGTAGCAGCTTTTTGATTCTAATCATTTGGTTCATTCATGTATTGATTGCTGTGGCATGGATTTAGGATCTTGGGGGTAGGCGTATATATGTGTGGATCCATCTGTTAATATATACTGCCAGCAGTTTAGACATTAATGGTTGTATGTTGAGTTATTTTGAGGGGACAGCAAATTTACAGCAAATTTACACTGTTATACAAGCTGTACATTCACTACCCACTACATTGTAGCAAAGTGCCATTTCTTTCTGCCGTTTCTTCAGTGTTGTCACATGAAAAGATAGAATAAAATATTTACAAAAATGTGAGGGGTGTACTTACTTTTGTGAGATACGGTGTGTGTGTATATATATATATATATATATATAATTTATAAAATAAGATAGAAAAG
>BLSH010323971.1:215816-229500 GCA_018402905.1 Glandirana rugosa | reverse complement strand
TAACTGACGTTTCCTAAACGTTGGTTCATAATTTTTCACTTTCAAACTAAATACTAACAATTAGACAGGGTAATGAAAACCAGGGAATTTTTCACACTCCGTGTATATGTTTGACAACATTAAGGATGTGACAAGGTCACTAAACCTACATTTATGGGAGTTTAATTTCTTCTTTCAGACGTCAATTTCGTGTAGAACAAACAAAGTAAAGTTTAGGTAACACCACCACATATCTCGGTTTTTCTAATCTTAACACAACTAGTAATGGGACAGATTAACAATCATAAATCAAACTTTCACTTTTTAATACTTGGTTGCAAATCCTTTGCAGTCAATTACAGCCTGAAGTCTGGAATGCATAGACCTCACCAAACGCTGGGTTTCATCCCTGGTGATGCTCTGCCAGGCCTCTACTGCAACTGTATTCAGTTCCTGCTTGTTCTTGGGGCATTTTCCCTTCAGTTTTGTCTTCAGCAAGTGAAATGCATGCTCAATCGGATTCAGGTCAGGTGATTGACTTGGCCCTTGCATAACATTCCACTTCTTTCCCTTAAAAAAAACTCTTTATTTGCTTACGCAGTATGCTTCGGGTCATTGTCCATCTGCACTGTGAAGCGCCGTCCAATGAGTTCTGAAGCATTTGGCTGAATATGAGCAGATAATATTGCCCAAAACACTTCAGAATTCATCCTGCTGCTTTTGTCAGCAGTCACATCATCAATAAATACAAGAGAACCAGTTCCATTGGCAGCCATACATGCCCACGCCATGACACTACTACCACTATGCTTCACTGATGAGGTGGTATGCTTTGGATCTTGAGCGGTTCGTTTCCTTCTCCATACTCTTCTCTTCCCATCACTCTGGTACAGGTTGATCTTGATCTCATCTGTCCATAGGATGTTGTTCCAGAACTGTGAAGGCTTTTTTAGATGTTGTTTGGTAAACTCTAATCTGGCCTTCCTGTTTTTGAGGCTCACCAATGGTTTACATCTTGTGGTGAACCCTCTGTATTCACTCTGGTGAAGTCTTCTCTTGATTGTTAACTTTGACACACATACACCTACCTCCTGGAGAGTGTTCTTGATCTGGCCAACTGTTGTGAAGGGTGTTTTCTTCACCAGGGAAAGAATTCTTCGGTCATCCACCACAGTTGTTTTCCGTGGTCTACCACCCCTTTTGCTTAGGGACACTTTTACTTTGAATGCTTTTCACCAATGCAGAAATGAAGAAATACACTGCAATCAAAAAGGAAAATTCTGCAAATAAGCAAAAGTGTTCCCTGTATGTTGGAACAAGATGAAATGTATAAGTTCCAATGTTATGCTTAGCATAACATAGAGAATGGCTTTCAGAGTTAAGCAGTGTAGCATATATGATGTGCTGCACAGCATACAGAATGAGGGAAACTGGAGTATGTTGCATGCAGTGTATTGAGAGGACAACCCACCAATCACTCCAACCTACTAAGTACCCCCTGCATGGTGATTTCCACTTCAGTGCTCCCATAAGAAGATAAGCTGTTACTTTTGATGCTCCAGGCAGGTCTGCACATCCTTGCCAGAAGCCCTCATTTTCCCCTGTCTTCTCTAGTACATAATGCGCCACCCACTTTCTATTGGTCCCTATCCTGGCAACCCATTGCTGACACTATATTCCCATTGCTTACACTATATTCTGTCATTTGAGAGAGTGAGGATGGGGCTTCCCCTCTCATTTCCTGGGTTTTTGGTTTGAGGTTTGATTATGCATGTCCAGTAAAAATGATGAGGTTTGATTATGCTATGAGGTTGATTATGAGGTTTGATTATGCATGCCCAGTAAAAATCTGTTAATACATTTTCTAATGATTTGTAACATTATTGTGCACAGACAAGCAGAGCACTGGTTTCCAGTTTTCTTGATTTACCAAAACTTGGCTACATTGTTTTACCAAAAGCTTTAGAAACTTAGCCATCCAAAAGTGCAAAATTACTTCTACTTTCTGTTTCTTAGTATTAGGAGATCCAAATGTTTCCCTAATGCCTCTCGCCCGGGAATGAATTACAAGTTCCATTAAGAAAAGTAAAAGAAGACAAAAGCACTTAACCTTGAGAGCAAGTGCTGCCTGTGCCATCTCTTTTATGGCACTTAAAGCATTGTTCTTATATACCGCACAACAAAATTTAGCATCACCTTCAAACTACTGGCCCACACCCTCATGTTACTATTAATGACTGCTAATAAACCCATCGACCGCTCATTGATCTCTTTAGTTCTATCTCATTTCTACCAACCTATATCATTTAACTATGCAAATGATTCTGATCTACACAGTACCAGACAAGGAATTTTGTGAGCTGAACAATGTCATGGTTTTGTCATTTAAACTAGCAAAAACTTGGTTCCATGTACCAAATTATGTATATATAGGATATATTTACACATATCACAGCCTGCACAGCCCAGCAGTAAATGTCATACTTTTTTGTTTGTGTAGCGCCCTCCTAGTTTGGGTACTAGTGAGTGTATTTTTGTCTCTCTCTGCTTAACAGGAGAGCTGACCGGTAAATGTAGATGCTGTCTGCTTATCAGAGAGCCTGATTTGAGTAAGGTCTGCTCAGTGTGCTCTGGTGCTGATTCATATGGTCTGGAGCTGTTTTACCCTGTCCAGTAGTATGGGTCCCTATTGGACAGAGGGAGAAAACCTCAGCCAGTGACAACAGGTTTATTTGGAGGTGGTTCTGACCAGCTAGCAGGGGAGTGGTGCCCCACTGCATCTTGGGTGAACAACTTCATATAAAAAAAGGAGCACATGGGCTCAAGGTGAGGAGTCCCAGCCCACCCAAGCCTGAGGGGTGAGGCATATGTTCAGCTCTTGGCTGCTAGGCCCGAGAGCCTATCCAGGAGGCTGCCGGCTGCTAGGCTTAGCCGAAGCCTATCCGGATGCTGAAGCTGCAACCCACAGTTCTTTGAAAGCTGATAGAGGGAGGACATCCTTGGATTTGGTCTGATACTGCAGTGGCAAAGTGTCGCTTGGAGGTTGGCAGAAAGGGCTACCGACTGTCCCAGGACATGGTGTGAGTACAGATCTGTGAGAGGATCCTTGAGACTGTGTTGCTAGAAATTTCCCCTGCCCTCATATCAGCTTAATTGGGTGTGCCAGCTAGAAAGGAGGCACTGGAGAGTGTCTTGAAGAACAGAGTTCAGCTTCTGTCCTTACTGCTTAACTAGGGACCTGTTCTGCTAAAATCAGCCTGCCATAAAGTGCCTTCGGTAGTCTGTTACACTGCGTTAGAAAGGAGACACTGGCTAGTGTCTTGAAGAAACAAAGTCCTGCATGTCCTTTGTAGCTTAAAGATGGACTTGTTTCACTGGAGTCAGTCTGCTGTGTAAAGCCACTGACCGCCTGCTATACAGAGCCTAGGGAGAATTTGTCCTCAGTTACAGTCAGTTACTTGGAATATCTCATACTTATCCTTCTCCTATCCAAGTTCAACAATATAGCATTGAAAATTCATCCCCTAGACTGGTCATTGGAAACCAGCAGGATTGTGTGTGCACCTGGCTGTGTAAAAATGCTATAGTGACTGGCTGCAGAATATTCAGAGGGAGGCTTGGGAACAAATGTAAATTTGATTAGCAGCTCCTTCGGGGGTACCGCTACATTTGTTTTGCAGTCCATCAATTCTAAAGACCAGCCACGCATGAAAATAATCAGTGGTTTATAAATGAGTAACATAAGTATCAGGAAACCAATATTTGAGAAAGAGATTGTGTAAGATTTAACCAGTTCCACACTGCCTACTGTCTATTTACGGCGGAAGTGTGGACGCTGGCCACGAATCGCCGTAAAAAGGTGGCGATCTGCGAATGGGCGCTAGGGGGCGTGCGCGCACCTGCCGCACTCCTGAGGAGTGTGCCCGCGGCTCGGACGGACGTTCTACTTTCCAAACCAATATTCTAATTAGGATGGAAAAGAGGACTGAATAGTCCTTTCTACAAAGTCCACTGATGACAAGGCTCCCGGGTCTACTCTGTAAAGTTTGAGTAGGTATGCTGGGATGACCATGATACCTCTCTCTACAGATGGATACTGTAGATGCTCCTGAATGGGTTACCAATGAGGCTGCAACCGCTCTGGTAGAGTGTGCTGCCACTGACGGAGGCTCACACCCCCTCACCCTATATGCACAACCAAGCCTGCTAGTGTCCAGGCAGTAACCTCTTTTCTAGAGTTGAGCAAACACCTGGACGTTCGGGTTCGGAGGGTCCAAACGAACTTTAGGAAAAAGTCCGGGTTCGGCACCGAACGTTGCCCGAACTTTATCACGGACCCCGAACCCCATTGAAGTCAACGGGGACCCGAACTGTTAGCCACAAAAATGGCTGTAACAAAGTCCTGGCAAGTGCTAGAGGGCTGCAAAAGGAAGGAAAATGGGGGTAAGAGTAGGGCAAGTGCCCTTCAAAAAAAATGGGGATAGGGAAAATAAATTCAAATCAAATAAACTAGGAGATGATTTTTGAACAATAATGTGTCACAGCTGCAGCTAGAACCTCTCCCTTTAGAACTAGGAGATGATTTTTGAACAATAATCTGTCCCTCTAAGCAGAAGGCTCTACCTAGTGCAGTCAGATCGCTCAAAGCAGCAGTATGTGAAATCTCAAATTACTCCCACAATCTGATCGCTGTGTACGATCGTAACGATTGTTGTGTTAGGCAGGGTTTGATCTGCAATCTGTCACTCAAAGCAGCAGTATGTGAAATCTCGATTCTCAAATTTCTGCATTCTATCCCTCAGAGCAACAGTAGTAGTAATCTCAAATGTCTGCAATCTGTCCCTCACAAAAACGCTGGCAGCTTCCTCTCCCTATACTATTCAGAGTCTCAGAGAGCATGTGACTGCAGCATCAAGTGACTCCAGCTTATAAAGAGGCTGGGTCACATGATGCACTGGCCAATCGCAGCCATGCCATTAGTAGGCATGGTTGTGATGGCTTCTAAGGGCAAACCAGTGAAACGCTTGTTGATTGGCTGCCCTGCAGCTATTCAACATGCGTGATCAACTACCAGAACCCAGAACCTGAACCCGAACGTTTTTTGAAATGTTCGGGTCCGGGTCCCGGACACCCCAAAGTTCGGTACGGACCTGAACGTTACAGTCAACACTACTCTTTTCCTTGATGATTTCCAGCTGGAATGACAAAAGGCTTATTAGGTGATCTGAAAGGAGCAATTGTGGACAGGTGCTTCTTTCTGAAAACATCCAGTTCATGTGACTTTCCTGTGTGATGTTTTGGAAATTTAGGCAATGCCCAGATGTCTTTTAAAGAGAGGGCTGTTGCTACCTTTGATACAAAAAGATAAGGGGATTAGAGATCACCAAGACACTGTGAACAGGAACCCCTGGCCATAAAAATATAAACTTTATTGATAATGAATTAAAAATGGCACAAAAAGAGAATTTAACCACTGTTACAAGTCAATTTAAAAAGTTGACAACGTTGTCAAGCACAATACAACCCAGGTGTTGCCGGCCACCCAACTCATTCACATTTAGCACATCTCACATTAACCAAAACTGGACTTGTGAATAGGCTTTCGTAAGATGTAAAACCGTGATTAACGGTTTTAGTTAAAGCACGCTGCCACTTGGTAGTAGTCCTTTGTGTAGATTTCCCACAGTAGCATTGATCATGGTAGGGCTGGGATTGCTGAAGAAAATTATCCATGAAGGGAGATGTGTAGGCGGGATGGGGTGAAAAGGGTCAATGGTTGTCGGGAGTCCTTGTTGAGTTAGAGATGGAAGCTGCCGTTCCTCCAGCTGCTTACTACCATGTAACTCAGGTTTCCCATAGGGCTAGGACCAGTAGAAGAGGTGACCAAGGGGAATATGCACAGCCGCGGAATATGAAGTCCTCCAACGGGAAATAAAGTTATATATGCTCACCGTCCATGGTCTGTAAAGTCACACTCTCATAGTCTTAGGTCCAGGTTAGCCACACTTCAACCTTGAGCACAGTGTCCAAGAGCCGTTCCTCCATTGTTCAGCCGGTGCTGACTTCAATCACCACAAGCCGTTCCCCGATAGTTGCACAGGGTGGGGCTGCAATGTCAACCGGGTTGCAAGGTGCTGTCCCACTGATGCATTTCGCCCGACCGAGGAAGTCTGCTGATTGGTCGGACGAAACACGTAAGCAAGACGTCACACTGCAACCCTGGCCCCACCCTGTGTGACTGTCAGGAAAGTGATCAACGACTTGTGATTGATGTCAGTGCCAGCTGAACAATGGAAGAATGGCTGCTGGACACTGTGGTCAAGGTTGAGGTGCGACTATTAGGAGGGGGCTGCCTGGCCACGGTAATTGAAGTGAGTCCATAACAGAATCTTGCGCCATAAATAATAGACATCTGGTGTTACCTACTAACTGGGAATTCCTCAGGGCAGTCCTTACTCACCAGCCTATTGGGTACAGGCACTGTGCCACAGGCCCTGTAGGACTCTTGCTGGGGCATTGGTATTGCTCTGGGGAAGAGGCGATAAGAGATCTTCCTTGGAACTTTTTCCCTTGAGTGGGTGCGGCATCTACGGTTACGCTCTTCTGAAGAACATCTGCCTTTCCCTGGCTCTTGATCTTTGAAAGCATGAGCATGCGGGGCTGAAAAACTCAAAGCAATCTGCATAAGGAGGCACTCTTTTCCTGCAAACTTACCAACACAATGGTCTCGTACCTTTGAATTTGAGGGTCTTTTTGTATAAGCGGTGACTAATGGCTTGAGGACAGATAGGACGGCCAGCTAAAATGAGGATAGCCAGAAAGGAAAATGGCACTAGAGAGAGAACGGCTTTTGACATGAAAGAAAGAGGAGGGAAAAAAAATATATGCATTCGCAACAAACTGAAAATAAAAGTTGTTTTCTTTTTTTTTGTAAACCAAAATAAATTAATTTATAGCCCCTTCAATAGCGAGCTATAGTAATATGACGTCCACAGATGGGATCTCCCATCCTGGGTAGATGTCATATGACGTCCTCGGTATTGCGCCGTTACTGCAGGCCCCCGGGGGGCCCGCAGCGCTGCGATTGGGCATGTCCCTCGGGATTCAGCCCATCCCCAATCAGGAGAAAGAGCCAATAAAATTGGCTCTTTACAATTTGACTGACTGTGTCCAATCACAGCCGGTCATTTCCGGGATCCGTGTTTACGTCACTCGTGCGCGCCCGGCAATCGGGTTGAGGCTTGTCCCTTGGACAAAGCCCAGCCCCGATCAGGGTAAAGAGCCAATGAAATTGGCTCTTTACCACGTGACCAGCTGTGTCCAATCACAGCCGGTCACAAATGTAAACACAGCACCGGTAACTGGCTGTTACCGGGTGTTTCTCCTCACACACCGTTCCAGTGTGAGGAGAAGATCCAGCTAACAGTGAGTTACCCTTTACAGTGATCGTTACTGTGCCCAGATTGCCACCACCAAGTAAAGAGAACCTGTCATCAGTGCCCAATCTGAGTACCTGTCACCAAGCTCATCAGAGTACCTGTCACCCCATCAGAGTACCTGTCACCCCATCTGGGGTACCTATCACCCCATCAGAGTACCTGTCATCAGTTCGAGTACCTGTCACCAGTTCGAGTACCTGTCACCAGTCAGAGTACCTGTCACCCCCATCTGGGGTACCTGTCTCCTCCTTCAGAAATACCTGTCCTGTGATCCCATCAGGAGTACCTGTCCCATGAGCCCATCAGAGTTCCTATCTGTACAGCCAATTACTATCTATGTGCAGCCGATTACTACCTACGTGCAGCCCATTAGTCCCTGACGTGCAGCCCATTAGTCCTTGACATGCAGTCCATCAGTGTCACCCTTCATACAGCCACCATGTCCAAAAGAGTATACACCACACAAGAGGCATATCAGATACTAAGCCTGACCGATGAGAGCAGCGGGGAGCTTTCAATTCCCAGTTACAGTTCGGATTCCAATTTTGATTCTGGTTCGGAACATGAGCACGTTGAAGGCAGTACATCAGAATCAGAGGAAGCAGTCCGCCCTAAAAGAAGACAGTCTGAAGACCACGGAGCTACCAGCAGCACCAGACACCTCACTGGCCAATTGGCAAATGCCAACTGCGCTAGACCCCAGGAGGAAATCCCCAGTACAAGTGCTGGAATTGGGCCCAAACCCATCATGGCTGCCTGCTAGCACAGGGTCAGCCACAATCTCCCCTTTCACAGGACAGCCAGGTGTGCAAGTCAACTCCGAAGTATTCTCAGAAATCGTTTTTTTAAATGTATTTTTCTCTGAGGAGTTGGTTCAAAACATAGTGGACCAAACAAATCTTTTTGCCCGTCAATTTATTCAAAACAACTCCAACTCAAGCTATGTCCACCCTTTAGAATAGTTCCTAGGTGGGGGCGCATGCGCGGCGCGATGCAGGGCGGCGGCTCCTTCTAGTGTCTCCGCGGCTGTTATCCGGGGAAACGGAGATTCCAGGGCTTCACACCCTCCAAAATAACACTACAAGTACCTACACCCCTGGCTGAATATCAGGTGCATGCCTGGAAATAGAAAAGGACCGAAAAAACGCTGCTCACAAAGCAATTTGACAACTTATTTGCTCCGGTCCCAGGAGAAAAGTATCAGGATGTCACAAAATGGCGCTGGCTCCATGCTGCCTCAGAGAAGCTCCTCTTCTGCAAAGGACCGTTCTTCTACCATACAGAACTGTGAGTACGATTTAACACCCACATCACAAGCAGGCATTACCAAAGCAGATTTAGAGGATAGCCTGGCAGCAATATATGAAAAATTAGCAGACAAGATTCACAGTGAAGTCAGCAGTTCTACAAATGCTTTAACACAGGAGATTTCTGCTCTTGGAAATCGCACAGATATCCTTGAAACTAAGCATGATGAACTGACACTCGCACATAATGACTTAAGAAAAGATTATGAAACTCTGGCAGAAAATTTTGCGTATGTGCAAACACAAGTCGAAGACCTCGATAATAGAAATAGAAGGAACAATTTGCGCATTCGCGGGGTCCCAGAGTCAATTACAGATATACCAGCCGCCATGTTGAAGTTGTTTCACTCCCTTGTACCTGACAAATCAGATGATGCATTTTTATGCGATAGAATGCACAGAGCCCTAAGGCCCAAACCACCTGCTGATAAACCCCCCAGAGACATAATTCTATGTCTGAAGGACTTTCTTATTAAGGAAGAGATCCTGAGAGCTTCCAGAAACACCCAAAATATCAATCTGGATGGAACCAAAATCCAAATCTACCCAGACATCTCTCCGGCCACACTTGAGAGAAGGCGCAATATGTGGGAGGTCACAAGCATCCTTCAAAGCGCAAGAATTCGATATAGATGGGGCTTCCCTTTCAAGCTCTCCATCCCCCATAATGGTACTGTATACACAGTCTACAACCTTACAGAGGGCAAAGATCTCCTCATTAAATTAGGCCTCTTGGATCCAGAACCTGCCTTACGTCTCCCTTCTACTCCCAGACCCTCTCCAATCTGGTCCACCCCCGCCTCAAGACGGGACCAAAGAAATGTGCGTCAAACTCCAAGGAATCTTCCGGTGTAACTCAGATAACTGATACAACTGAAAACCATCTCTCATTACTACATCTCCATGCTTAATTTTTTCCTTCCCATTTTTTATTTCTTTTTTGTCCCTGGTCATTTCACTTTTGCCCAGCAGATGCCGCTGTTACACAAGTTTTCCATAATCTTACCAATGTTAACTTTGAGATCGTTTATAGTGAGCTCTACATATCAACGTTTCTGCCTGATGTTGCTCGCACAACGACTGCTGTTGATTCCACATTCTTTTACAGCAAAGTAGCTATTGTTTTTCCCTATCTTTGGAGATAATAACTTTTACCTCCATTTAGCAAACTTTATGGTTATTTTGCTCTCAGTTAATTGAGCGATAGCTTTCTAGACAATATATTCTCTGATACATTAATATTGCCATAGATTTTGTTTTTGTTTATACTGGTAATTAATGTACTCACTAGGTTCTTGTTATAGTGACTCCTATTCCAGTTTACATATGCTGTTTCTTTCAGGCATGTGCCATCTTGCATTTACCACATTATAATTTCACTGTCCGTTTCCCCGGACGCCGTTGCTAGATTGTCCCCCACTTGTCAGCATAGATGAGAGCTGGCAACTTTCTCCAGCTTCCCTTTCCAAGTTTGCTCGTCATGCTGACAGGCTGTGGACGATTTTGTCCACCTAAAAAAAGGTTTTGGTCGTCTGATATATTTTCTCTCGACCCCCGGTTTATTGTTATGCAACTTTATCTGATGCTTTTTCTTTTAAACATACCTTCACTCTACATACAAAGTAATATCTTTGGAAGGAATATAAAGTTCACTAAAAGGTTTGCTCTTTATATATGTATTGAATGTTTTCCCAGTACTTACTATCATCATGAAACTGATGTCACAGAGATTGGGGTGGTCGAGTGTGCAGTCTCCTGTTGGATAACAATCAACAGCATCTGCTGGAGATACGGTATCTCCCTCCATATGAATCTTCTGCAGGTAATATTCTGTTCCTATAATCACTCACTTTTATCATTAAAATGGATCTGAAGATCATTACACATAATGTCCAAGGCTTCAACTCTCCTCATAAGAGAAAGAAGGCCTTCAATTTCTATAAAAGACTTGGGGCAGATATCATCCTTATGCAGGAGACGCACTTCTCGACCACCAGCCACCCTCAATTTTTCAATAAGGCATATAATCAATCTTTTTACACCACTTTCTCAAATAAAACTAGAGGTGTAGCGATTTTCATAAAAAATTCTACCATCTTTGATATAAAACATATATACAAAGACCCCTCAAGCAGATTTATCATTATTAAAGGTACGGTTAACAATCGTTCGATCACGATAGCTTCTCTATACGCTCCAAACGAGGCTCACTCTACCTTTTTCAATGATTTCTTCAATACCTTAGACAAATATGACTCCTCTCACATGATAATAGGCGGAGATTTTAACCTAGCAGCTAATTCTTCATTAGACAGAAGCAATAACTCCCCCACAGCTAGATCTTTCACTAAATCAATTTCTAAGTCACTTTATAGTCGCCAACTCCTTGATGCTTGGCGTGCTCATAACATAGGTACCAAGGCTTACACATTCTATTCAGCCCCTCACAATAGCTATGCAAGATTAGATTATATTTTTGCCACTCCAATTATTCTCGCTAACTCATCTAATGCCAATATATGCCCATGCCCTTGGTCAGATCACCAAATTGTTACGTTCAACTTCTCAGGTATTGGATTGCACCACTCACCGCATAACTGGAGAATCAATGATTCACTCCTTTCGGATCCACAAATTTTAGATCAGGTTCAAAACCATATACAGGAATATTTTACTCTTAATAACACTCCGGACATTCTTCCAACTACCTTATGGACTGCCCATAAAGCCGTGATTAGAGGCACTCTCATAGATATAGCTTCAAAGAAAAATAAAGCCAAATTGGCAGATATCAGAACACTAACAAAAGAACTTAATCTATTGTACAACAACCCACAACATCTCCACTCACCGACAATTATAAACCAAATCAGAAATAAAAGGCTGACTCTGGACGCTCTCCTATCCCAGGAGTCAGAAAAACAAATCAGATTCTCCAAATCTAAGCTACTTCTAAACAGTAACACTACCTCTAAGATTTTCGCTAGAAAATTAAATCAATCTTCAAAACCTCCTCACGTTTATAAACTGAGAGACGGTGATGGCAACACAGTCTCTCACCCCAACAAAGTACAACAAATATTTCTTAAATATTATAAAAAACTCCTCTCAAACACACATACAACTTCCCCCAATATTATCACCAAATGGCTTGACTCTCTAAACATCCCTTCCTTATCATCACAACAGACAGACCTGCTCAATACTCCTTGCACAGTAGATGAAATTCATAAAATAATCAAATCACTAAAATCATCCACTGCCCCTGGCCCTGATGGTTATTCTTCTGCCTACTACAAAAAATTTATCGATATCCTATCCCCTCATTTATGCTCCCTTTTTAATCACATACTTAAAGGTAACTTCTTCCCTGAGGAAATGCTTCTCACTAACATGTCCCTTCTCCCCAAACCACTAAAAGATCACTCTCTTCCCCAAAATGTTCGCCCCATTTCTGTCTTAGACAATGATCTCAAAATTTTTGGCCGTCTATTAGCAGACAGACTAGCCAAAGTAATCAATTCCTTAATACACCCCGATCAAACTGGTTTTATGCCCCACAGACATATTACAGATAACATTAGGTTAGTAATAAATATAATTCAAGATGCTAATCACAACTCTCGTCCTGTTAGCCTTTTGAGTTTGGATATTAACAAGGCCTTTGATAGTGTGGGTTGGTCATATCTAGATCTCACTCTTGAAAAATTTGGTATTAAAGACTCCTTCTTCCATGGATTTAAAGCATTATATCATCTCCCACAAACGAGGATCAAAATTCCAGGAGCCAATTCAGAATTTTTCCCATTATATCGAGGCACGAGGCAGGGCTGCCCCCTATCTCCCTTATTATTTGCCTTAGCATTAGAACCCCTGGCAATATACATAAGAGACAATAATAAAATTACAGGATATATCAAAGATCAAAAGGAATATAAGCTTAGTCTTTATGCTGATGATTCTATTCTTTTTCTATCCGACCCAGTTAACTCTATCCCAACATTAATACAAACCCTTGATAAATTTTATCAGATCTCTGGCCTCAAGGTCAATCTCTCTAAATGTTCAATCTTACCTATAAACATACCTACTGATACCTCTCAATATATCAAAGATAATTTCCCTTTCACCTGGTCTCCCCTCTCTTTTAGATATCTAGGCATTCAAATTACCCTGAACTTCAATACTATATACCAACAAAATTACCCGCCATTATTTACTCATATCAGAGATCTTTTAAAATCGTGGTCTTCGTTACATATATCTTTCTTAGGCAAATTATGTGCCATTAAAATGACAATTTTACCTAAATTATTATTCTATTTTCGCTCACTCCCAATCAATATTCCAAAATATAAGCTGGATAATCTACAAAAAGTCATAAACTCATTTATTTGGTCAGGCAAAAAACATAGATGCAACTTACTGACATTATATAGACCTTTCAAAACAGGAGGCTTTGGTTTACCCAACATCTGGCAGTACTATATCTCTGCTAGACTGACACATCTTATACAATGGTCGGCTGACCCCAAGAACATTCCCTGGTTATCTTTTGAATCATCCTCAATCGCGCCTTTTTATTTAAATGGAATTCTATGGTCCAAAACAATCAAACATAGACAATTGCAACAACGTAACAAGATTGTGGCCCAGTTATTTCAATTTTGGTCCAAACACAAAGACACTCAGAAGCTTATATCCAATCCCCCTCCATTAGCTTCATTCATTGGTGAAAAGATAGCTTCTCCTGACCTACGTGACAACTCTGAACTCCTAATATGGAAAAATCACAAAATTACTAACCTACTCACCCTTTCGGAAGATGGTGCTTTCCTTTCTTTAACCACTTGACAACTGGGCACTTAAACCCCCTTCCTAACCAGAACAATTTTCAGCTTTCAGTGCTCTCACATTTTGAATGACAATTACTCAGTCATACTACACTGTACCCAAATG